>SJYC01029896.1:0-16726 GCA_006408675.1 Madoqua kirkii | reverse complement strand
GCTTGGCAACCTCTCTTTTTAAGGGTCTCTTCCCGGGACGGGATTCCCTTCCCGGGATGAGGCTCCCTCCCTACTTCTTTTGTCTCTCTTCTCGTCCCTTATATTTATTCTTACCTGGTTTTGAAGCCAATAATCTGCTTTGCTGGATGCCTGATGTCCTCTGCCAGCCTTCAGAAGTTGTTTTGTGGAGTTTATTCCGTGTTGAAGTGTTCTTTTGATGAAGTAGTGAGGGAGAAAGTGTCCTCCCCGTCCTATTCCGCCGCCATCTTTTTTCCTCCTCCAGAAAGGTTTCTTATTAATGAGTTAGGAAGCCTAATATTTTATTTTTAGAAGGAATTTTACTTTTAAAGATAGTTTTTACTAGAACTATTTGAAAATTTACTGATAATTATGTCAATTTGATGCAATAAATGAATATATTTTATGACTGTATGTGTGTCTATACATGTATCTCTGTTTGTGTGTGTAGTTGCTTTCACTATCGATATGTTCAAGTTTGGAAGATATATTACATAACCACCTTAGATCTAGGTATCAGAGAACACAGTGTTTTACTGGTCAAGCAGAACCAAGGACAAGAGGCATTTACTTGCTTTTATTGTTATCCTGGAGAAATATGGGTTTCATATGTTTGGAAATGTTTCTCTTCCATTATTTCTCAAAACATGTTCCATGGTACAGTAATAATTTCATTCTTAATGCTAAAAAAAAAGTAAAAAAGCTCTCCCACAATGAATACAAACAATTATGCAAACTTAAATGTGAATTATTGTACTCTGATAAGCCATTCAGTGTTAATCTATTCATATTATTAAGAGACATTGAATGGTGTCACTTATGTATTATATGAAAATAACTGCTATCTAAAAACCACTAAGACACTGCTGAATCAGATTTGACCTAATTTGGTTTTGGTTTCCAAATGCTTTTTTTTTTTTTTTTTTTGCAAGATGCTTACATTGCTTATGAATAAATGTCTTATGAGAAAAATATTGAGGAGGGCAACAACAATCTACTCTAGTGTTCTTCCCTGGAGAATCCCAGGGATAGAGAAGCCTGGCAGGCTGCAGACCATGGGTCACACAGAGTCAGATACTACTGAAGTAACATAGAACACACACACATGAAAAAAGTATTAGATTAAATATCCATTAAGAACTCACAAGGTTATTAAAACTATTTTTTAGCCATGTCCTAAAAGTATCATGGACAGAGCATCATGACATTGTATAGGAGACAGGGATCAAGAACATCCCTAAGAAAAAGAAATGTGAAAAAGCAAAATAGCTGTCGGAGGAGGCCTTAAAAATTGCTGTGAAAAGAAGAGAAGTGAAAAGCAAAGAGGAAAATAAAAGATATACCCATTTGAATGCAGAGTTCTAAAGAAGAGCAAGGAGAAATTAGTAAGACTTTCTCAGTGATCAATGTAACGAAATATGGAAAAACAAAATAATGGCAAGTACTAGAGATCTCTTCAAGAAAATTAAAAATAGCAAGGGAATATTTCATGCAACGATGGGCTCAATAAAGGACAGAAATGTTATGGATCTAACAGAAGAAGAAAATATTAAGAAGAGGTGGCAAGAATACACAGAAGAACTGTACAAAAAGGACCTTCATGATCAGATAATCATGATGATGTGATCACTCATCTAGAGCCAGACATCCTGGAATGTGAAATCAAATGGGGCTTAGGAAGTATCACTATGAACAAAGCTAGTGGACTTGATGGAATTCAAGTTGAGCTACTTCAAATCCTAAAAGATGATGCTGTGAAAGTGCTGCACTCAATATGCTAGCAAATTTGGAAAACTCAGCAGTGGTTACAGGACTGGAAAAGGTCAGCTTTCATTCCAATTACAAAGAAAGGCAATGCCAAACTATGTTCAAGAATGTTCAAACTACCGCACAGTTGCACTCATCTCACACACTAGTAAGTAATGCTCAAAATTCTCCATGCCAGCCTTCAGCAATACGTGAGCCATATACTTCAAGATGTTCAAACTAGTTTTAGAAAAGGCAGAGGAATTAGAGATCAAATTACCAACATTCTCTGGATCAATTAAAAAGCAAGAGAGTACCAGAAAAAAAAAATCTGCTTCTGCTTTATTGACTATGATAAAGCCTTTGGCTCTGTGGATCACAATAAACTGTGGAAAATTATGAAAGAGATGGGAATACCAGAACACCTGACTTGCTTCCTGAGAAACGTGTATGCAGATCAGGAAGCAACAGTTAGAACTGTACATTGAAAAACAGACTGGTTCCAAATAGGAAAAGGAATATGTTAAGGCTGTATATTGTCACCCTGTTTATTTAACTTCTATGCAGAGTACATCATGAGAAATGCTGGGCTGAATGAAGCACAAGCTGGAATTACTTGCTCCTTGGAAGGAAAGTTATGATCAAACTAGACAGCATGTTAAAAAGCAGAGACATTACTTTGTCAATAAAAGTCTGTCTAGTGAAGGCTATGGTTTTTCCAGTAGTCATGTATGGATATGAGAGTTGGACCATAAAGAAACCTGAGTGCTGAAGAATTGAGGCTTTTGAACTGTGATGTTGGAGAAGACTCTTGAGAGTCCCTTGGAATGCAAAGAGATCCAACCACCCCATCCTAGTGCAGTTCACTCCTGGGTGTTCATGGGAAGGACTGATGTTCAAGCTGAAACTCCAATATTTTGGCCATCAAATGAGAATAGATGGCTCACTTGAAAAGACCCTGATGTTGGAAAAGATTGAAGGCAGAAGGAGAAGGGGACAACAGAGGATGAAATGCTTGAATGGCATCACTGACTCAATGGACATGAGTTTGGGTAAACTCCAGGAGTTGGTGATGGAAAGGCAGGCCTGGCATGATGTGGTTCAGTTCAGTTCATATCAGTCATTCAGTCATGTCCAACTATTTGTGACCCCATGAATCGCAGCACACCAGGCCTCCCTGTCCATCACCAACTCCTGGAGTTCACTCAGACTCATGTCTGAGTCAGTGATGCCATTCAGCAATCTCATCCTCGGTTGTCCCCTTCTGTTCCTGCCCTCAATCCCTCTCAGCATCAGAGTCTTTTCCAATGAGTCAACTCTTTACATGAGATGACCAAAGTACTGGAGTTTCGGCTTTAGCATCATTCCTTCCAAAGAAATCCCAGGGTTGATCTCCTTCAGAATGGACTTTTTGGATCTCTTTGAAGCCCAAGGGACTCTAAAGAGTCTTATCCAATACCACAGTTCAAAAGCATCAATTCTTCGGCGCTCAGCCTTCTTCACAGTCCAACTCTCACATCCATACATGACCACTAAAAAAAACCATAGCCTTCACTAGATGGACCGTAGTTGGCAAACTAATGTCTCTGCTTTTGAATATGCTATCTAAGTTGGTCATAACTTTTCTTCCAAGCAGTAAGCGTCTTTAAATTACATGGCTGCAGTCACCATCTGCAGTGATTTTGGAGCCCCCCAAAATAAATTCTGACACTGATTCCTTATCTATTGCCCATGAAGTGATGGGACCAGATGTCATGATCTTAGATTCCTGAATGTTGAGCTTTAAGCCAACTTTTTCACTCTCCACTGTCACTTTCATCAAGAGGCTTTTTAGTTCCTCTTCACGTTCTGCCATAGAGGTGGTGTCATCTGCATATCTAAGGTTATTGATATTTCTCCTGGCAATCTTGGTTCCAGTTTGTGTTTCTCTCAGTCCAGGATTTCTCATGATGTACTCTGCATAGAAGTTAAATAAGCAGGGTGACAATATACAGCCTTGATGTACTCCTTTTCCTATTTGAAACCAGTCTGTTGTTCCATGTTCAGTTCTAACTATTGCTTCCTGACCTGTATACAGATTTCTCAAGAGGCAGGTTAGGTGGTCTGGTATTCCCACATCTTTCAGAATTTTCCACAGTTTATTGTGATCCACACAGTCAAAGGATTTGGCATAGTCAATAAAGCAGAAATAGATGTTTTTCTGGAACTCTCTTGCTTTTTCCATGATCCAGCAGATGTTGGCAATTTGATGTCTAGTTCCTCTGCCTTTTCTAAAACCAGCTTGAATATCAGGGAGTTCATCGTTCATGGTTTGCTGAAGCCAAGCTTGGAGAATTTTGATGTGGTTAGTGGGATCACAAATAGTCGGAAACGGTTGAGTGCCTTAACTAAACTGAACTGAAAAATATCCTCCATTGAAATTTTACTTGCTGGGAAGTCAGTCCCAAGTGATGTTTGAAAAGAAGCATTGAATTTAAGATATATATGTATCTATCTTCATATATATATATATATGTACACTATATATAATTATATACATGTATAGTTATGTATCTATTTCATGACATTTAATCAAAAGAAGGAAGCTCTTGGGTTTGGTATTTTCACCTCAAATGTAAAAAATGATGCAGCTTGATCACTTGCAATATTATGTTTATATTTGTTACCAAAATAAGTAAGAAATAATGTTTAGTTACTTAACAATTCTGATGTTTCACTTAGAATAGTGTCTTATTATTCCAGGGAAAGGGGGCGGGGGAGAAACCTCATTGTTACAGGTAGTTGAGAACTGCTTAATTCTAAATGTCTTTGTCTGAGGCCTCTTCTGCCTTCTAAGCAGTGTATATAGCATGATATTCACAATTTCTATGTGATGATTTATTTAACAGAAACTCCAAGAAGACTCAGACTGGAATATGAATAAAGGTAAAAATTCATTTTGTTATAAGTACATTTATTGTACATAATAGGTTAACAACATGATCAACTCTAATCAAGGTAAGAAAAATTGTTATTGAATTTTCATCATCCTCACAATCCATTCATTTTTTAAAGCTTGAAAAGAAATGAAGAAAATTATCCTAATCAAAGAAAATAAAAAGTTCATCAAAGTAGATAATTATCTATGCATTAAAAATTTAAACTAAATTATCTTTTAGTTAATGTGGACTAAAAACTAAATAGTATATAGTTTTTAAAGTCAAGGAATTCAATTTTTCTTTATGAGGCAATGCTAAACTAATGTTATAATGAAATTATGTCCAGAGTTACATTATATAATGTAAAAAAAATTGAACCATATTATTTTAGGCCAGGGACTGACTAATAGTTTCTGCAAATAAAAATCACTGAAGGGACCTGTTTAGAATATAAATTTTTGGGATCTACAACTAAATTGTATAATTAGTAAATGCAAGGTGATACTTTGTACCAGTTTTTCTGGGAATAATGGGTTTCCCAGAACGTGAAAATTTCAGTGCTAACACCAGGCTGAAATCATCACTTTATTGAGCTGGGACTGAAGAATGTTACTTTGTGACTAACTTCAGGTAATTTTGATGCAGGATATGTGATAGCTAAGATGGTATACATGGTGAAGGGAAATTAAATGGCTTTAGGTGATTAATGGAGTATAAAATAGATTTATGTAAATTAAATGCTTTATATAAATTTTAATCTTTATTTAGCAACAGTGAAAAAATACTTTGTAATGAGTGAAGAATTGAACTGGATCTGTTAAAAAATTAATAGGCAAAACATGATGGTATTGCAAGTTAAGTTAGTGGAAATGTGAAAGTGGATCAGTATCCAGTGATACATCTAATTCAAAATAAATTTAACAACTTTGAAAATTTAGTACATGTAGAGAGCCATGGATTATTGTTTTGTAACTTGGTGATGGTATTAAAAATTGGCACAAAAATCCAAGTTCTTCAGTTCACTTCAGTCACTTAGTCGTGTCCGACTCTTTGAGACTCCATGAATCACAGCACGCCAGGCCTCCCTATCCATCACCATCTCCTGGAATTCACTCAGATTCACATCCATCGAGTCCATGATGCCATCCAGCAATCTCATCCTCTGTCGTTCCCTTCTCCTCCTGTCCCCAATCCCTCCTAGCATCAAAGTCTTTTCCAATGAGTCAACTCTTCGCATGAAGTGGCCAAAGTAATGGAGTTTCAGCTTTAGTATCATCCCTCCCCAAAAAATCCCAGGGTTGATCTCCTTCAGAATGGACTTTTTGGATCTCCTTGTAGTCCAAGGGACTCTCAAGAGTCTTCTCCAACACCACAGTTTAAAAGCATCAATTCTTTGGTGCTCAGCCTTCTTCACAGTCCAACTCTCACATCCACACATGACCACTAAAAAAACCATAGCCTTGACTAGATGGACCATAGTTGGCAAACTAATATCTCTGCTTTTGAATATGCTATCTAAGTTGGTCGTAACTTTCCTTCCAAGGAGTAAGCGTCTTTCATTTCATGGCTGCAGTCACCATCTGCAGTGATTTTGGAGCCCCCCAAAATAAAGTTTGACACTGTGTCCACTATTTCCCCATCTATTGCCCATGAAGTGGTGGGGACAGATGCCAAGTTCTTAGAAACAGAAAACGGTTTTTGAAGAATGATGAAAGAGTTTGATTTTGGATATGTAGATTTTTAAGAGTAGTGGGCTTACTGAAATGAGTAAATGTCTTGTTGTGATATATGTGGAGTCCCCTTGCCACCACTTCAGGGCTCATTTTAGTGACTAGAAAGAAAAAGATTCTGAATCCCTTGCAGAATAGCAGAAGAGAAGAAAAAGTGAGCTGCTTAAAAAAAAAAAAAATCACATTTCCTCATTTATACTTGTTTTATTTAAATCCATAATCAATGAAACAGTGCTTAATTTATAAAAATGCTTAATTATTTTTATTTATGTAAACCCCTGATGGTGCTTTAGTTGCTAAGCCATGTCCAACTCTTGCGATCCCATGGACTGCAGCTTGCCAGTCTCCTCTGTCCATGGGATTCTCCAGGCAAGAATCTTGGAGTGGTTTGCATTTCCTCAGCAAAGGATCTTCTTGACTCAGGAATCAAACACAGCTCACCTTTATTGCAGGCAGATGATTTACCAACTGAGCTATGAGGAAAGCCCACTTAAACTCCTAATTAATGACAAAATAACAGAATATATTGGGTGTCACCTATTATTCATCAAATAATTTTTAAATTTTTATGGCATTATGCCAGGCTTAGTCACTAAGTTGTGTTCAACTCTTGTGACCTGATGGACTGTAGTCCACCAGGCTCTTCTATCCATAAGGATTTCCTAGGCAAGGATACTGAAGTGGGTTGCCATTTCCTTCTCCAAGGTATCTTCCTGACCCAGGGATAGAAACTGGGTCTCCTGCACTGCAGGCAGATTCTTTACTAAACAAGGAAGCCTTCACTATGTCATTTAATCCCTAACAAACAATATTGAATTGATAATGTTTTATCTTTAAGGCAAGATAAGAAGCTGATGTTCACATACATCAAAAAAATTAGTCCAAGATTTATAGCAAATGTTAGATCAAGGATTTTGGCCCATGTCTTGGAACTCCAGGGCATTTGATTTTATGTTCCACACTTGACTTAAAAGTATCCCCATCCCTAGAATGTGGTTTCTTATATCAAATCCAAATTTATTAAAACATTACAATAGATCTCAAATATTAGAAGGTTTAAGTATCATTTGGGAGAATAAACCACTTTTAGCTCTAATAGAAAGGCTTTATATATATCAATGATCCTGCTGAGAAAAATCCTAAGTGTTGTTTACAATTTATAGATGATGTGAGGAAAGAAATAAAAAGGTTTAAATAAATGTTAAGATATTACATAACCATGGCTAAGAAGAACCATAATCATTCAGTATTAAGGTGTCAATTTTTTCCAACTTGATCCAGATTCAATACAGTCCCAGTCAAAACATCAGCAAATTATTGCATGATTCTAAAATTTATGTGGGAAATCAAAAGATCCAACAAACATTCAAAGGAAGAATAAAGTAGAAGGATTGGCTCTGACTGACTTAAAACTTATGAAAAAAGAAAATTGATCATTTTTTAAAATTCATCAAAGTCTATACTCATGATTTCTAAAATGTTATGCTGTGTTTGAATAAAATGTTTACAAAGTATTCAAATATAAGAAGTATAAGGATTCTTTACCAACTCAGTTCTAATGAGATGGATGAAACTGGAGCCAATTATACAGTGAAGTAAGTCAGAAAGAAAAACACCAATACATTATACTGACACATATCTATGGAATTTAGAAAGATAGTAATGATGACCCTGTATGTGAGACAAAAAAAGAGACACAGAGGTATAGAATGGACTTTCGGCCTCTGAGGGAGGGAAAAGGTGGGATGATTTGGGAGAATGGCACTGAAAAATGTATACCATCATATAAGAAATTAAGTGCCAGTCTATGTTCAATACAGGATACAGGATGCTTGGGGCTGGTGTATGGGATGATCCGGGGAGATGGTGTGGGGTAAGAGGTGGGAAGGGGCTTTGGCATTGAGAGATCGTATACACCTGTGGCTGATTCATGTCAATGTATGGCAAAACCAATACAGTATTGTAAACCAGAATAAAGTATTAAAAAATAATAAAATATATAGAAAAATACATAGAATAATAAACACCACACATTCAACCAAAAAAAAAAAAAAAAGGAGTATAAGGACTTTAGGATATTAGTTTTACCAGGGAAGGAAAAGATATCATACATTGGTCATAATTTTAAAAGTGTCTATAATAGTTTGTTTAATATTGGACTCATGATGACAAAAAACGATTTATTCTTAGTCTGAATATTATGTAAACTAACAATTTCTTTTAACTATTTCCTGAATTTTTGAATGTTTAAAGTGCTCTGTAACTTAATTAGTATGATTTTGCTGTTTAGTTGCTAAGTCGTGTTTGACACTTTTGTGACCCTGTGGACTGTAACCCACCATAGTCTCCACCCATTGAATTTCCCAGGCTAGAATACTGGAATGGGTTGCCATTGCTTTCCTCAATAATATAATAACAACTAATAAATAGAAATAGATGGTTTTCTGGAACTCTCTTACTTTTTCCATGATCCAGCAGATGTTGGAAATTTGATGTCTGGTTCCTCTGCCTTTTCTAAAACCAGCTTGAACATCAGGGAGTTCAGACTTCACGTATTGCTGAAGCCTGGCTTGGAGAATTTTGAGCATTACTTTACTAGTATGTGAGATGAGTGCAATTGTGCAGTAGTTTGAGCATTCCTTGACATTGCCTTTCTTTGGGGTTGGGATGAAAACTGACCTTTTCCAGTCCTGCGGCCACTGCTGCGTTTTCCAATTTTGCTGGCATATTGAGTGCAGCACTTTCACAGCGTCATCTTTCAGGATTTGAAACAGCTCAACTGGAATTCCATCACCTCCACTAGCTTTGTTTGTTGTGATGCTTTCTAAGGCCCACTTGACTTCACATTCCAAGACGTCTGGCTCTAGATTAGTGATCACATCATCATGATTATCTGGGTCTTGAAGATCTTTTTTGTATAGTTCTTCCATGTATTCTTGCCACCTCTTAATATCTTCTGCTTCTGTTAGGTCCATACCATTTCTGTCCTTTATCAGTCTCATCTTTGCAGGAAATGTTCCCTTGGTCAGGAAGCAACAGTTAGAAATGAACGTGGAACAACAGACTGGTTCCAAATAGGAAATGGAATACATCAAGGCTATATATTGTCACTCCACTTATTTAAATTACATGCAGAGTACATCATGAGAAACGCTGGGCTGGAAGAAACAAAACATGGAATAAAGATTGCCGGAAGAAATATCAATAACCTCACATATGCAGATGACATCATCCTTATGGCAGAAAGTGAAGAGGAGCTAAAAAGCCTCATGATGAAAGTGGAAGAGGAGAGAAAAAATATTGGCTTAAAGCTCAACATTTAAAAAACGAAGATCATGGCATCCAGTCCCATCACTTCATGTGAAATAGATGGAGAAACAGTGGAAACAGTGTCAGACTTTATTTTGAGGGGGCTGCAAAATCACTGCAGATGATTGTAGCCATGAAATTAGAAAATGCTTACTCCTTGGAAGAAAAGTTATGACCAACCTAGATAGTATATTCAAAAGCAGAGACATTAGTTTGCTGACTAAGGTCCGTTTGGTCAAGGCTATGGTTTTTCCTGTGGTAATGTATGGATGTGAGAGTTGGACTGTGAAGAAGGCTGAGAGCCAAGGAATTGATGCTTTTGAACTGCGGTGTTGAAGACTCTTGAGAGTCCCTTGGACTGCAAGGAGATCCAACCAGTCCATTTTGAAGGAGATTAACCCTGGAATTTCTTTGGAAGGGATGATGCTAAAGCTGAAACTCCAGTAATTTGGCCACCTCATGAGAAGAGGTGACTCATTGGAAAAGACTTTGATGCTGGGAGGGATTGAGGACAGGAGGAAAAGGGGACGACTGAGGATAATATGGCTGGATGGCATCACTGACTCAATGGATGTGAGTCTGAGTGAACTCTGGGAGTTAGTGATGGGCAGGGAGGACTGGCGTGCTGCGATTCATGGGGTTGCAAAGAGTTGGATATGACTGAGTGATTGAACTGACCTAAACTGAATAAATAGAAAAGAAAACATTGCAGAATATTTACCTCAGCCTCAGAAATTCTACATTCCTGTGGAATTGTCAGATTGTTTGACTCAGGAATCTACATATTTAATGAACTAAAGAAATATAAAAACTCTTTTATAGGGCTTCTACTCTTTATTTCTTTGGGGACAAGCAGATCTTTCAGTAGTCTTTCATACTCAAGATTTTCGTAATTTTTTGTCAGTATTAGACTACATTTGTGAAAAAGGGGAAGAAGAATAGTTTGCAGGAAGCTGAATGCGTGGATGGATAGACTATTTTATTAAAGAGAGAGGAATTCCAGAGAGAGGAATTCAGTGATATGAAAGACAAAATGACCTTTTTCAAGAGACGGATCTGGGTTAGGCAAGTTCTTTTTTACTTAGGGGAAACAAAAGGTGTTATATGAATGCAAATTATATCATTCCTAAATTGACTCCTTCTACCATTGTTTTCTCTCGTCTTTCTCTTCTGAGACCACCATTAATGCAGATCATATATTGAACTGAGAAATGAAGGAGTAGAACTAAAACACTGCTTCTCCCCTGGGTAAATACAATAGCACTCAGAAGGCACAAAAACTTCAATTTATTTTTACCTACACATCTTCACTTCCATGCTCATAGCTCATATATTTTCATGTTTTTCAAAAGTTACCTTTGTAGAATCATTTGATTGTTAGCAGTTAGACTAGTGGGGTGTGAAAAGTAAAGATATTTCAAACAAGTGGAGAGTTGTTGAAGGCACAAAAACTTCAATTTATTTTTACCTACACATCTTCACTTCCATGCTCATAGCTCATATATTTTCATGTTTTTCAAAAGTTACCTTTGTAGAATCATTTGATTGTTAGCAGTTAGACTAGTGGGGTGTGAAAAGTAAAGATATTTCAAACAAGTGGAGAGTTGTGCTGATAGCCAGGTGCTTAGGGATTTTCTTTGTATTATTGTGACCATTTTCAATGCTGAAACTCCATGGTCAAGTTTCTTTTATTCTGAATGCTGAAAACATCTCAGAAATTTGTGCATGCTGCACAATAGGTTTAGGTACAATTGTTCTGTCATGTACAGCCTTCTTACCTGGTAAACTGCAATGGGAATTTTATCTACAAATCTGAAAAGCATTTATTGATAAATTCTGGTTACATAGTTATTTTTCAATACAGATTCCATTCAGTTCAGTTCAGTTCAGTTTAGTCATTTCTGACTCTTTGCGACCACATGAATTGTAGCACGCCAAGCTTCCCTGTTATCACCAATTCCCAGAGTTCACTCAAACTCACGTCCATAGATTCGGTGATGCCATCCAACAATTTCCTTCTCTGTTGTCCCCCTTTCCCCCGACCCCCAATCCCTCTCAGCATCAGAGTCTTTTCCAATGAGTCAGTTCTTTGCATGAGTTGGCCAAAGTACTGGAGTTTCAGCTTTAACATCATTCCTTCCAAAGAACACCCAGGACTGATCTCCTTTAGAATGGACTGGCTGGATCTCCTTGCAGTCCAAGGGACTCTCAGGAGTCTTCTCCAACATCACAGTTCAAAAACATCAATTCTTTGGTGCTCAGCTTTTTTCACATCCATACATGACCACTGGAAAAACCATAACCTTGACTAGACGGACCTTTGTTGGTAAGCTATGTTAATGTACTATGCATTTATCCCAGACTCTGTCTTCAAGTCGGTTCTGCCTAATGGCTCAGAACCCACTTGACAATCAGTATGTTATACTCAGATATTGTTCCGCTATTCTATGTAACTGAAATTATTTGTATGGTAATCTGCCCTTCTACAAGATTCAAGTCAATTGTTTTATGGCCCCGGATGAATCATCTGGTGCCAAGATTATCCCAAAACACATCTTATGGATGGGGGGGGGCTGGTACCATTCTGAGTTTTAAGACATTTCTTTTTTTCATTAACAGACTACTAGAGAAGGCAATGACAACCCACTCCAGTACTCTTACCTGGAAAATCCCATGGATGGAGGAGCCTGGTAGGCTGCAGTGCATGGGGTTGTGAAGAGTCAGATATGACTGAGCGACTTCACATTAACTTTTCATTTTCAAGCACTGGAGAAGGAAATGGAAGCCCACTGCAGTCTTCTTGCCTGGAGAATCCCAGGGAGAGTGGAGCCTGGTTGGCTGCTGTCTTACGGAGTCACACATGTCGGTCACAACTGAAGTGATTTAGCAGCAGCAGCAGCAGCAGCAGCAGCAGCAGCAGTGACTATAGGACATCCAGCTGAAGACTAGCAGGGAGGTACTCTTTCTGCCCTCTTCTGACGCCTATGTCAGAAGCTTTCCCTATCTCCTTTATACTTAAATAAAACTTTATTACACAAAAGCTCTGAGCGATAAAGCCTTGTCTCTGGCCCTGGATTGAATTCCTCTCCTCCAGAGGCCAAGAATTCTGGTGTCTTCTTGTTCAGCAACAACCTTTCCTCTTAGATTCTCCTCTGGGATCCTTCAGGACAAGGTAAGGATGCTTGGAGCTCTAGTTCTTTGTTCCCCTAGTGAACACGTTTTCTGCTGTACTTTACTAACTCTATGGTGTGCCTGTGTGAATGAGTGAAATGCCCTGAGTGAAGCAAGTGAGGAGCCCTACTCTGCAGTTCCAGAGTGATCTAATATGACAGAAACCTATTGGGGGTTTACACAGACCTGCCAATGCCAAGAGGCATCCAATGTCTTCTTCGGGGACTGACCAGAAATGGGCAAAGTGTGTGGACCAAACTCTCCTTTCTCAGTTAAACTTTTCAGTTTCTTTGTCCATTTCATAACTCCTTGGGAATTAGAAGTACTAACCTAATCTATCGGATCATAGACTTTCAAGGGACTTGTGATCTATGCTGTTACTGTGTACTGTGACTTAGGTCCCAAACTTGGATTGGTAATCGGGAAGCGCCTAGCCTCGCTAGGAATGGAAAGTTCTTAATCTAGATGGAACTTTAGCTCCAAGAGCATCTCTGAGGTTTAAGGTTACTCAGATTGGAATTGCAATGGGTTTTTTCCTTTGGCATCTCTGGGTCTTAGTGGACCAGAGGAGGCTCTTATACCACTGTGGTGACACTTGAAAGGAACATGTCAATTTTATGTTTGTATCAGTCTTATCGTGGTCAGGAATATACTCAGGGTCATGCACAGGCACTCAGGTGACAAATGTTTCCCCCAGCGATCTCAGCTTGGGAGGCATTCTGGAAGGTTACTCTGCACCCTTGGTGGCACCAGAGGAAAGCAAGGTTTTAATGGTGAAGAGCTGGACATCAGTCAGGGATGCCATCAGGTCTACCCCTGGTGCACTCCCATTCCGCCTTGGTGGCAGAATCAAAAGGGAAGAGTGTGATGACTGCGTTGGTCAGGTACACACTAAGTCTGACCAGGAAGGAAAAGTTTTTGGTGTAAAGTCTATCTACACTCCCATCTATAGCACGAAGGATGCCTCTTGTAGAGAGACGGGGCTGGTCGCTTTTTTTTCTTTTACAGATGGGAACTGACAATTCCAGACTCACTCTTTTAAACTGTATTCTGAAAAACTGGGATATATTTGATCTCCAGGGCTTAAAGAAGACACACCTGGTCTTCCTATGTGATACTGAATGACCGCAGTACCCACTGGAGGATGGCAAATGGTGGCAAGTGGAGGATCTCTTAAGTATAATACTGTTTTACAATTAGACTGGTTCTGAAGAAAAGCAAGAAAAGTGATCTTAAAGGATAGATTTCTCACTCAGTTGGCTCCAGATATCCACTGAAAGCTATTAAAACGAGTTTATGGACCAAATCAGTTTTTAGATACCCTGTTACAACTGGCTCAGACTGTCTATTACGGTGGGGCATATGAGGAAAAGAAAGAAAGGCAGAGAAAGACAAAGGAAGAGGTGGAAGCCTTCACAACGGCTGTGAAAAAGATCTTTAAACAGCCTGAGAAAAATGCCCACAGGGACGCAGGTGAAAAGGGATGGGCTTGCTATTACTGTGGAAAGGAGGGGCACCTCAGGCAGGATTGCCCTCAGGCATCCAAGCCACCCCGCCTCCATGTCCAGTCTGCAAAGGACCACACTGAAAGAGAGACTGCCCTCAGAGGTGTAGGTCTCAGAGGTCAGACTCTCAAGACAATCAGGACTGAAGGTGCCCGGTGGTTCCCACACAAACTCCCATCCTAATTACACCTGAGGAACCCCAGGTATTAATAACTGTGGAGGCCAATCCGTCAATTTTCTTTTAGATACTGGGGCAACTTACTCTATGCTTACTGAAGTCCCTGGCCCACTTTTTTCCCGATCCACTTTCATAATGGGACTGTCTGGATGATCCAAAAGGTATTTTTTTCTGTAAGTTGTGACTGGGACTCTGTGCTATTTTCACATGAGTTTCTGATCATGCCAGAATCTCCCTCACCCCTTTTGGGGAGGGAGGTACTGAGCAAGGTTCATGCCTCTGTTTTCATGAATATGGAGCCCTTTTTTTCTCTCCCTTTAATTGAACAAAATGTAAATCCTAGAGTATGGGCTGGCTGATAGAAAATCTGTGGATGGAGCACAAAAAACTATTCCTGTAGTTGTCAAGCTCGAAGACCCACACTCATTTCCACATAAGAAGCAGTATTTACTAAAATGCGAGGTTAAGGAAAGGTTAAAACCCATTATCAAAAATTAAAAGGAGCAGGGACTATTAATTCTCTGTAACAGTCCATGCAACACTCTTATCTTGGGTATAAAGAAATCAAATGGTAAATGGAGACTAGTACAAGATTTACGAAAAAATAAATGAGAATGTAATTCCTTTACACCCCGTGGTGCCTAATTCTTATACTTTATTGTATAAAATTCTTGAACAAGCCAAATATTTCTTAGTAATTTATTTGAAAGACATCTTTTATTCAGTGCCTTTGGCAGAGGAAAGTCAATTTCTGTTTGACTTTGAAGACCCTACACAGCCAGCTTCTCAGTTAACCTGGAAAGCTTTGCCCCAAGGATTCTGTGACAGTCCTCACTTATTTGGACAAAGTTTGTCACAGGATCTACAAAACTTTAATAGCTCTGAAGCGGTGGTGTTACAATATGTAGATGATATTTTGCTCTGTGCTGAAACAGAGGAAGCTTGTTCACGAGCCTCAGAAGATTTCTTAAATTTTCTGGCAGGCTGTGGTTACAAGGCATCAAGAGAAAATGCTCAGCTTTGTCAACAATCTGTTAGATATCTGGGCCTAATCATATCAGAGGGGACTAGTGCCATAGGTCCTGAGAGAATTGAGCCTATGCTAAATCATCCCCTACTTATGACTTTAAGACAATTGAAAGGAATTTTGGGAATCACAAACTACTGTCGCATTTGCATTTGGATTGCGGGTTATAGGGAACATGCCCTACTTTTATATAAACTTATAGCTGAAACTCAGCAGACCCAAACCGACAAACTGGGTTGGTTTCCATACACTCAAAAGGTTTTTAAACTTCTTCAGACTGTTCTCTTGCAAACTCCCACTCTGAGCTTGCCCACAGGGTCAGAATTTAATTTGTCACTGAAAGAAAATGTATGGCCTTGGGAGTTTTGGTACAACCCTGATGGCTTCACCAGCAATCTATTGCTTATCTAAGCAGAGAATTAGATGTAATTTCACGTGGGTGGCCCCACTACCTCAGAGTAAGAAGGTTTAAAAATAATTAATGGATGAAAACTTAGAGTACTGATTTCATATGATGTGAATGGAATCTTAAATTCTGAGGTTAGTATTTGGATGACAGACTCTAAGCTTCTTAAATATTGGTCATTGATGTTAGAAGGACCAGTAATTAAGCTTGAAGTTTGTGGAAATGTAAATCCTGCCACTTTCCTTCCTGAGAAGGAAAATGAAACACCTGATCACAATTGATTCCAATTTCTAACTTTAAAATATTCAGCTCAGGAAGATCTAATGGATACTTCATTAGACAATCCTGACATGGAAATACTTACAGATGGCAATTCTTTTGTTTGGGATGGAAAGGGTAAAGCAGGTTATGCCGTGGTGACTGCAGAATAGATTTTATTTTATATAATTAATTTTTAAAAATTATTTATTTATTTGCTTTACAATACTGCATTGGCTTTGCCATACTTCAACATTAATCCACCACAGGTGTACACATGTTCCTAATCCTGAATCCCTCTCCTACCTCCCTCCCTATACCATCCCTCTGGGTCATTCCAGTGCACCAGCCCCAAGCATCCTGTATCCTGCATTGAACCTAGACTGGCAATTCATTTCGTATATGATATTATACATGTTTCAATGCCATTCTCCCAAATCATCCCACCCTCTCCCTCTCC
>SJYC01029895.1:0-18065 GCA_006408675.1 Madoqua kirkii | reverse complement strand
TATTCCTGTAGTTGTCAAGCTCGAAGACCCACACTCATTTCCACATAAGAAGCAGTATTTACTAAAATGCGAGGTTAAGGAAAGGTTAAAACCCATTATCAAAAATTAAAAGGAGCAGGGACTATTAATTCTCTGTAACAGTCCATGCAACACTCTTATCTTGGGTATAAAGAAATCAAATGGTAAATGGAGACTAGTACAAGATTTACGAAAAAATAAATGAGAATGTAATTCCTTTACACCCCGTGGTGCCTAATTCTTATACTTTATTGTATAAAATTCTTGAACAAGCCAAATATTTCTTAGTAATTTATTTGAAAGACATCTTTTATTCAGTGCCTTTGGCAGAGGAAAGTCAATTTCTGTTTGACTTTGAAGACCCTACACAGCCAGCTTCTCAGTTAACCTGGAAAGCTTTGCCCCAAGGATTCTGTGACAGTCCTCACTTATTTGGACAAAGTTTGTCACAGGATCTACAAAACTTTAATAGCTCTGAAGCGGTGGTGTTACAATATGTAGATGATATTTTGCTCTGTGCTGAAACAGAGGAAGCTTGTTCACGAGCCTCAGAAGATTTCTTAAATTTTCTGGCAGGCTGTGGTTACAAGGCATCAAGAGAAAATGCTCAGCTTTGTCAACAATCTGTTAGATATCTGGGCCTAATCATATCAGAGGGGACTAGTGCCATAGGTCCTGAGAGAATTGAGCCTATGCTAAATCATCCCCTACTTATGACTTTAAGACAATTGAAAGGAATTTTGGGAATCACAAACTACTGTCGCATTTGCATTTGGATTGCGGGTTATAGGGAACATGCCCTACTTTTATATAAACTTATAGCTGAAACTCAGCAGACCCAAACCGACAAACTGGGTTGGTTTCCATACACTCAAAAGGTTTTTAAACTTCTTCAGACTGTTCTCTTGCAAACTCCCACTCTGAGCTTGCCCACAGGGTCAGAATTTAATTTGTCACTGAAAGAAAATGTATGGCCTTGGGAGTTTTGGTACAACCCTGATGGCTTCACCAGCAATCTATTGCTTATCTAAGCAGAGAATTAGATGTAATTTCACGTGGGTGGCCCCACTACCTCAGAGTAAGAAGGTTTAAAAATAATTAATGGATGAAAACTTAGAGTACTGATTTCATATGATGTGAATGGAATCTTAAATTCTGAGGTTAGTATTTGGATGACAGACTCTAAGCTTCTTAAATATTGGTCATTGATGTTAGAAGGACCAGTAATTAAGCTTGAAGTTTGTGGAAATGTAAATCCTGCCACTTTCCTTCCTGAGAAGGAAAATGAAACACCTGATCACAATTGATTCCAATTTCTAACTTTAAAATATTCAGCTCAGGAAGATCTAATGGATACTTCATTAGACAATCCTGACATGGAAATACTTACAGATGGCAATTCTTTTGTTTGGGATGGAAAGGGTAAAGCAGGTTATGCCGTGGTGACTGCAGAATAGATTTTATTTTATATAATTAATTTTTAAAAATTATTTATTTATTTGCTTTACAATACTGCATTGGCTTTGCCATACTTCAACATTAATCCACCACAGGTGTACACATGTTCCTAATCCTGAATCCCTCTCCTACCTCCCTCCCTATACCATCCCTCTGGGTCATTCCAGTGCACCAGCCCCAAGCATCCTGTATCCTGCATTGAACCTAGACTGGCAATTCATTTCGTATATGATATTATACATGTTTCAATGCAATTCTCCCAAATCATCCCACCCTCTCCCTCTCCTAGAGTCCAAAAGACTATTCTATACATCTGTGTCTATTTTGCTGTCTCACATACAGGGCTATCAATACCATCTTTCTAAATTCCATATATACGCATTAGTATACTGTATTGGTGTTTTTCTTTCTGGCTTACTTCACTCTGTATAATAGGCTCCAGTTTCATCCACCTTATTAGAACTGATTCAAATGTATTCTTTTAATGCCTGAGTAATACTCCATTGTGTATATGCACCACAGCTTTCTTATCCATTCATCTGCTGATGGACATCTAGGTTGCTTCCATGTCTTAGCTATTATAAACAGTGCTGCAATGAACATTGGGGTATACGTGTCTCTTTCAATTCTGGTTCCCTCAGTGTATATGCCCAGCAGTGGGATCTCTGGGTAATAAGGCAATTCTATTTCCAGTTTTTTAAGGAAGATAAACTTCCAAACTCATTCTATGAGGCCACCATCACCCTAACAAAACCTGACAAAGATGCCACACAAAAAAAGAAAACTACAGGCCAATATCGCTCATGAACATAGATTAAAAAATCCTTAACAAAATTCTAGCAATCAGAATCCAACAACACATTAAAAAGATCATACACCATGACCAAATGGGCTTTATCCCAGGGGTGCAAGTATTCTTCAATATCTGCAAATCAGTCAATGTAATACACCACATTAACACATTAAAAAATAAAAGCCATATGATTATCTCAATAGATGCAGAGAAGGCCTTTGACAAAATTCAACATTCACTTATGACAAAAAACAAAAACAAACACAACATTCCAGAAAGCAAGCATAGAAGAAACATACCTCAACATAATAAGAGCTATATATAACAAACCCACAGCAAACATTATCCTCAATGGTAAAAAATTGAAAGCATTTCCCCTAAAGTCAGGAACAAAATAAGGGTGCCCACTTTCACCACTACTATTCAACATAGTTCTGGAAGTTTTACCACAGCAATCAGAGCAGAAAAAGAAATAAAAGAAATCCAAATTGGAAAAGAAGAAGTAAAACTCTCCCTGTTTGCAGGCGACATGATCCTCTATATAGTAAACCCTAAAGACTCTACCAGAAAACTACTAGAGCTAATCAATGAATATAGTAAAGTTATAGGATATAAAATCAATACACAGAAATCTCTTGCATTCCTATACACTAATAATGAGAAAATAGAAAAACAAATTAAGGAAACAATCCCATTCATCATTTCAACAAAAAGAATAAAATACTTAGGAATATGTCTACCTAAAGAAACTAAAGACCTATATATATAAAACTATAAAACACTGGTGAAAGAAATCAAAGAGGGCACTAATAGATGGAGAAATATACCATGTTCATGGATCAAAATAATCAATATAGGGAAAATGAGTATACTATCCAAAGCAATCTATAGATTCAGTGCAATCCCTATCAAGCTACCAGTGGTATTTTTCACAGAGCTAGAACAAATAATTTCACAATTTGTATGGAATACAAAAAATCTTGAATAGCCAGAACAGATTTTAGAAGCAAAATCTCTCCCCCAGGGAACCAGTGCTCAGTTTGCAGAGTCTGTGGCTCTGACCTGAGCTCTAGAGTTAAGCAAAGAGTAGCAAATATATCTACACAGATTCTAAGTATGCTTATTTGACTTTACATGCTCATGCTGCAAGATGGAAAGAAAGACAGTTTAAAACAGTAGCAGGAGAACCTATGAAGCATTTGAGAGAGATTGAGGGACTTTTAACTGCTATATATTGTCCTAAAGAAATAGCTGTTATGCATTGCAAAGGGCACAGCAGGGATGGAAGTAAAGTAGCTGAAGTTAATCAATTGGCTGACTGTCAAACCAGAAAAGTGACACTTTACAAAACCTCTTCACTACAGAGACTTTGATCTGGACAGGTCCTGTGGAACAGGAAAAACCACAATATCTGAGGAATAATTAGAGAGATATGAGAAAAGAGGAGAAAATATTACTGATAAAGAATGGTTAAAGTCCGAGGATGGAAGATTAATAATTCCTAAAAATGCTCAGTGGAAAATTCTTAAGGGTTTACCTCAGAGTTTTCATTGGGGTGCAGAGAGTTTTCATTTGGGTACTTGCCAGATGGCTTCTCGTTTGTTTGAAGGTAAAAATGTAATGAAAACTTTAAGGAACATTATCAAAAGGTGTGAGGCTTGTCAGAAAAATTACCCAAAGACTGAAAAGCTAGCAAAATCTGGATTACAACGAAGTGGAAAATATCCTGGAGAGGACTGGGAAATTGATTTTACTCATATGCCAAAGCTAATGAATATTCTTGCTTACAAGTTTGGGTAGATACTTTTACTGGATAGATTGAGGCTTTTGCCTGTCATAGTGAGCAGGCTAAGGAGGTTACGAAGATTTTAATCCCTGAAATTGCCCCCAGGTTTGGGCCGCCATAGAGCTTTCAGAGTGACAGTGGCTCCACCTTTAAAGCTGTTGTAACTAGGGGGTAGGTAAAGTGCTAGGAATAGAATATCACACTGTTCCTGGAGACTGCAGACCCCAGGAAAGGTTGAAAATGCTTATGACATTATCAAAAGACATTTTTGCAAATTAACTCAGACGCAGGACAATTGGATTAAGATCCTACCCATAGCTTTAATGAGGGCTTGAACTGCCCCAAAAAAGAAGTGACTGTCCCTCTTTGAATGTATTTATGGAACATCTTTCTTACGAACAGACATTGTTATAGACCATGAAGCTTTGGAATTAACTAGTTATGTAACTCAGCTCTCAGCTTTTCAACAGGCCTTAACAGAACTCCAGGAGACAACTTCTGACCCATCTCTGAGTCAAGCAAGCCTCTGAGCCAGGAACCGAGGTCCTCATAAAAACATTAGGATCTGGGGCCCATCCCTTGAGCACCTCTGGGAAGGTTCTTACCAGGTTATTCTTTCTTCTTTCACAGCTATCAAAGTGCCAAGAATTGATTCATGGGTACATCACACTCGAGTTAAGAGGTGGCACCCTGACCAGAACTAAATGACTTCAGTTTATGTTTTTCCTTTCTATGCACAGACTTTGTACTTTTCAGATGGGCCTGATAATCTATGTGAGCCTATTTCTGCTGACTCCCCAAATCCTGAGTCTACATTTGATCCTCAAGACAATGCTTTCCTCTCAGGGGGTCACTCCTACGCTGCATTCCACAATCAGTCTAAATGCTGGGTCTGTGGAGCACTCCCCTCTTCATCAGTGAAAAGCTTCCCATGCTGGACATCTCCACTTCAAGGAAAAAACTTTCTCCAAGTCTGTTAATACTTTCGACAACAATCATATGTGATGCCTCTTCTTTATCTGATGACATCTAACAACCCTAAAATGGACTGGTGCAACAATCTGTACTTGCACTATGGATATAATGTGACTTTTAATTTTGATTATACATTGTCTCAGTTTAATGACTTTTTTGCTAAACATAAGGCAAATAGGTCAGATCGAGTGGTTTTTTACCAGACTTTTATCAAGTATGGGATGAGGATATATGGTTAACTCCTACAAAGGGACGTCTAATATCAACTGCCCCTATATGCTGGAAACAAACAGAGCCATCCCCAAAAGTTAGCCAACAAGTTAATTACAATGATTGGAAAAAATTGGGATTTTTGCCTTAGGAAATATGTAACATAATCATTTCCATGTTTTCCAATCTTAGTTCAAGTCCTCCCTTTTTTGTCTTAGTTCAGTTCAGTCGCTCAGTCGTGCCCGACACTTTGCAATCCCATGGATCACAGGATAACAGGCCTCTCTCCATCACCAAGTCCCGAAGTTTACTCAAACTCAGGTTCATCGAGTCAGTGATGTCATCAAGTCATCTTATCCTCTGTCGTCCCCTTCTCCTCTTACCCCCAATCGCTCCCAGAATCAAGGTCTTTTCCAGTGATTCAAAACTTCACATGAGGTGGCTAAAGTATTGGAGTTTCAGCTTCAGAATCAGTCCTTCCAATGTACAGCCAGGACTGATCTCCTTTAGGATGGACTGGTTTGATCTCCTTTCAGGCCAAGGGACTCAAGAGTCTTTTCCAAAACTACAGTTCAAAAGCATCAATACTTCGGTGCTCAGCTTTCTTCACAGTCCAACTCACATCCATGCATGACCACTGGAAAAACCATAGCCTTGACTAGACGGATCTTTGTTGGCAAAGTAACATTTCTGCTTTAAAATATGCTATCTAGATTGGTCATAAATTTCCTTTTAAGGAGTAAGCATCTTTTAATTTCATGGCTGCAATCAGCATCTGCAATGATTTTGGAGACCCCCCCCCAAATAAAGTCTGACACTCTTTTCACTGTTTCCCCATTTATTTCCTATGAAGTGATGGAACCACATGCCATGATCTTCGTTTTCTGGATGTTGAGTTTTATGCCAACTTTTTCACTCTCCTCTTTCACTTTTATCAAGAGCTTTTTTAGTTCCTCTTCACTGTCTGCCATAAGGGTGGTGTCATCTTCATAACTGAGGTTACTGATATTTCTCATGACAATCTTGATTCCAGCTTGTGGTTCTTCCAGCCAAGGGTTTCTCTTTATGTATTCTGCATGTAAGTTAAATAAGTAGGGTGACAATATACAGCCTTGACACACTCCTTTTCCTATTGGAAACCAGTCTGTTGTTCCATGTCTAGTTCAAACTGTTGCTTCCTGACTTGTATATAGGTTTCTCAAGAGGCAGGTCAGGTGGTCTGGTATTCCCATCTGTCTGAGAATTTTCCACAGTTTATTGTGATCCACACAGACAAAGGCTTTGACATAGTCAATAAAGCTGAAATAGAGGTTTTTCTGGAACTCTCTTGCTTTTTTTGATTATCCAACAGATGTTGGCAATTTGATCTCTGGTTCCTCTGCCTTTTCTAAAACCAGCTTGAACATCTGGAATTCATGGTTCATATATTGCTGAAGCCTGGCTTGTAGAATCTGAGTATTACTTTACTAGCATGTGAGATGAGTGCAATTGTGCGGTAGTTTGAACATTCTTTGGCATTGTCTTTCTTTGGAATTGGAATGAAAACTGACCTTTTCCAGCCCTATGGCCACTGCTGAGTTTTCCAAATATGCTGGGATATTGAGTGCAGCACTTTCACAGCATCATCTTTCAGGATCTGAAATAGCTTAACTGGAATTAAGCCATCACCTCCTCTAGCTTTGTTCGTAGTGATGCTTTCTAAGGCCCACTTGATTTCACATTCCAGGATGCCTGCCTCTAGGTAACTGATCACACCATAGTGATTATCTGGGTCGTGAAGATCTTTTTTGTACAGTTCTTCTGTGTATTCTTGCCACCTCTTCTTAATATCTTCTGCTTCTGTTAAGTCCATATAATTTCTGTCTTTTATCGAGTTTATCTTTGCATGTAATGTTTCCTTATTATCTCTAATTTTCTTGAACAGATCTCTAATCTTTCCTATTCTTTTCTATCCTCTATTTCTTTACATTGATTGCTGAGGAAGGCTTTCTTATCTCTCCTTGCTATTCTTTAGAACTCTGCATTCAGATGCTTATATTATTTCCTTTTCTCCTTTGCTTTTCACTTCTCTTTTTTTCACAGCTATTTGTAAGGCCTCCTCAGACAGCCATTTTGCTTTTTGCATTTCTTTTCCATGGGGATGATCTTGATCACTGTCTCCCATACAGTGTCATGATCCCTCATCCATAGTTCATCAGACACTGTCTATGAGATCTAATCCCTTAAATCTATTTCTCACTTCCAATGTATAATCATAAGGGATTTGTTTTAGGTCATACTTTAATGGTCTAGGGTTATCTCTCCCTTTCTTCAACTTAAGTGTGAATTTGGCAAAAGGAGTTCACAATCTGAGCCACAGTCTGGCCAGGCACTAATTGAGACTGGATATCTCAGTCGTGCTGGCTTTCTCCAAATGAGACTTACTGGATATGTGGCTCTTACATATAGGCATGGCTTCCCCTTGGTTGGATAGGAGATGCACCCTGGGTCTAGCCTTTACTCACAGTTTTATATTTTCAGAGCTTCCAGAAAAGTCCGCTAATTTACCCCACCTTAAAACTAGATGGACAAGGTCTGTATTTCACTAGTGATTATTTGTCTACTGTGTTTGCTCCCTTATTGGGAACTACAGATGTTATGCTACAAGTGTATACTTTGACTAATTTTATACAACAGGCATTACCAGATTCTACAAAAAACCTGTTTCAGCTCATAATGCTGAACAAGCTCAAATTAGAAACATAGTTTTACAAAACAGATTGACTTTAGATATTCTGACAGCTGCACAAGGAGGAACTTGTGCCATTTCATATCCAATGCTGTACATATATACCTGATATGAGCACTAATGTTACTCATTTTACTAAACACATGAACAAAATGATTAGGGCCATAGATACTCCTGAAGCCTCAATTGCCTCACTTTAGGAGACGTTAACTAGTTCCGCATGGTGGAAAACTATCTTAATAACAATAGATCTGATTGTTTTTTTTTTTTTTTGCTGTTTTCTCCCTGAGTCTTTAACTGTGTAACTGGATTTGTTTCTAGTCGCATGAAAGCTTTTAAATTACAAATGGTTGCTCAAACTCCTGGTACTTCTGCAGCTTCTTCCAACTACTATTTGGGGCCCCTGGATCAAAAATCTTCAGTATAAGAGTTAGGAGAATATGGTGCCTCACCAATTAAGGGACAACACCGCTTGTCAGCTCAGAAGCAGTTATGGAATGAGAACAATGCATCTTTTCCCAAGGCAACATAATTCTCCTAAAAGAGAAGGGGGGAATGAAAGGGTAACAGGCAGGAAGGCCAGGGGTCTCCAAATGGAGGAAATATGCTGCAAGTGTCAGACATTTTTATCTCTCTTAAGTAGCAGAAGGAAACAAACTAGCAATATTTTTTTTCCTTCCCTATACAAATTTATAAGGAGGATTCTCTGAAAATACTGTGTTGCCATAATGACCCCTGGTTTCACTTGAAGTTAACTGTTATCAAAACTTGAGTTAACCAATGCATTTTTCTTATGGAAATATTTGTCTTAAGCTATGTTAATGTATTATGCATTTACCCAGACTCTGTCTTCAAGTTGATTCCACCTAATGGCTCAGAACCCACTTGACAAACCAGTATGTTATACTCAGATATTGTTCCCCTAATCTATGTAAATGAAACTGTTTGTATGGCAATCTGCCCTTCTACAAGATCCAAGTCAATCATTTTATGGCCCCGGATGAATCATCTAGTGTCAAGATTATCCCAAAATACATCTTATGGATGGGGCCCTGGTGCCATTCTGCATTTTAAGACATTATTTTCTTTCATTAGCAGACTTTTAATGATTATATAACATCCAGCTGAAGACTAGCAGGGGGGTACTCTTTCTGCCCCCTTCTGATGCCTATGTCAGAAGCTTTCTCTATCTTCTTTATACTTGAATAAAACTTTATTACACAAAAGCTCTGAGCAATCAAGCCTTGTCTATGGCCCTGTATTGAATTCTTCTCCTCCAGAGGCCAAGAATTCTGGCGTCTTTTCATTCAGCAACAACCTTTCAATAGCCTTCCTTCCAAGGAGCAAGTGTCATTTAATTTCATGCCTGCAATCACCATTCACAGTGATTTTGGAGCCCAAGAAAATAAAACGAGTCACTGTTTTCACTTTTCTTCATTTGCCATGAAATCTACTTGAATAAATTTATGTAAAAAATGTCTTTAATGGACCCTATGTGCTGGTAGCTGCTTTAGCAACTGGAGTTGCAGTAGTGAAAATGCCCTTGATTTACAGTGTTACATTCTACTGAAGATCATTCGTCTTTAACAATTAAGCAAATAAGTAATGAAAATCTCATGAACTGTAGCCTGCCAGGCTCCTCTGTCCATGGAATTCTCTAGGCAAGGATACTGAGGTGACTAGTCATTGTCTTCTCCAAGGGATTTTCCCAACCCAGGGATTAAACCTGGGTCTTCTGCATTGCAGGCAGATTCTTTACCTTTTGAATCACCAGAGAAGCTCTCAAATAACAATTAATCCTATAAAGAATATCAAAGCAGGCAAAAATTTAGACACTTATATAGAAAGAATAGACTATTTAATATAAAAGGCTCAGAGATGATCTCATTTGCACAGAAATTTGAATAAAATGAGCACGTCAAAGTCAATAGATTTCAGGGGAAGTGCATTATGAACAGACAAAACAGTGAATGTTGAAGATCTTGAGGCTTGAGTGACCTCATGGCTTTAAAGAAACTTCATGAAAGCTGCTGAGGCTGCAGTTAAGTGAGCCAACAGGATTAAAATGAGATGGCTTTAAAAAGGCAGGCAGAAAGTAGAATTGTATGGCTTTAATGGCCGAGGTAAGATGTTTCACTTTTATTCCAAATGTAACAGAAAGATGTTTTGTTTTTGCTTTTTAATGTATAGAACTTCAGTCCCTACAGAGTGAAATAATCTCATTAATGTAAACTTGGTTGTTACTCTGTAGTACAGCAATGAAAGCAGGAAAAATAGAAGCTCTCCTAAAAAAACAGATAATATCTTGATGAGAGTGGGAAAGGTGAAAGTGGAAAAGTGAGGTCAGATTTGTGATATATTTTTATGATAAAAGCCACAGGATTTGCTGATGGATTTACATGTGGATGGAATAAATGAAAACAGCTGATTCTCAAGTTTTCAACTTAAACAAATTTTCAAGTGAGGTGTTACTTTACTGAAATGAGGGATAAAATAGTGTTGTTAAAGCTTATACAACGAATTTTGAATTTTATCTATTCCCATTCCTAACATTGTGCTTAGTATTTAAGAATACTTATTGAATGAATAAGCAAGTGAATGAATTCTGGACAATGTGTTGTGACTGATAATAGCAAATAAAAATCAGATTTACACAATTGCTTGAAACAACTAAAATACACAAAATACATGTAACAATGGTTTTCAGGCAAGGACATCAGGCAGCACTGGACAGTGGTTTCTGATACAGGAAAAACAATCAGATTTAGGCTAGCTCATCATCCCAAATTACTTCCTAGATAGGGTTTGAGAGTTGTAGTTTCAAATTGGGGAAACCACATCTTAACGTGTTGAGAAAAATTGTTGAGTCTGGGGAAACTGAGACAGCCATAGTTTTTAGGAAAGAATACATGTGAATCGAAAGCAATACAGAAGAGCTTTGAATGTTTGCCTTTTCAAATATTTAACTGAGTACTAATGAGAACATGGATACAAGTAACCAAGACTGGAGGAATAATCACCTGAATCAAAAAAAGGGAACAAGTTTCAGAGCTCATAGATAGCCAGTAACTACTGTTTTCTCATAAGTCCTTAAGTGACAACTCACAGTCCAACCAAATCCTATTAAATTTATTTCAGAAATAATCAACTTTGTAGGTCTAATAAGTAAGATGCATTGTTCTGTCTCTTTTAGTTCTTAGAGACTGCCATTCCCTGCAGCTTGCAATGTTCCAAAATACAGATGAGAAATTTCAGGCTCAGAGATGTTGAGTGATTTACCAAGATCGTACAATTAGAAAATTTTACACAATGGGCTTTAACTCAGGGTTTCTAGAAGCAAGGAGCTCCATGTTTGTTTGTTTGTTTGTTTTCTTCTGTTGTTGGTGGTGATAGTGATTTGTTTTTCAAACAAGAAAAGTCAAACTGCTAATGAACAATAATTTTCTTCTTTTTCCTTTCCTCATTTTAAACTTTAAATCAAATTTCAAATGAAATTGTACGTATTAAAAAAAAAGACAACTGAATCAAAATCATTATAAATAAAAGTGACAATCTCTTACAATTCATAAAAATTATGTGTATCGATTATATAATTGTAGTCAAAAATAATCAATGAGAAGGGTTAAATTATAGTTTAAATGCTTTATATTAGAAACCAGAAATTCTGTCAATATTCCCAAAGGTAATATATGCAAAGAGCTTTTTTATATACAAGTAATGAGTGTGGAAAATTCTTCATCAAAGATAATAGCTTTGGACAAACACCCCAAAATATTCCTGTTTTCAGCATTATATGAATCTAACTTAAGAACAAAGTATCTTGCACAATTAATCAGTCAATTGCTTCACTAAACTACTGCTTTTATTACTGTCATTTTACTCATAAAATCTCTCATAAATTTAGGGAATATGATTGATTCTTATCACCTGGAAGGTAATGTACCTGATCACCTTAAAAGGAAGTAAGGATAACAATACTATAAAAACGTTCTTGCAGTTTTAAGATTTTTGAATCATATATCTCATATTAATTTTAAAAATAAAAAGCAAATTTATCTTAATTTATTTATCAGTAAATTCTCCAGCTAGACTATTACAAACTCTAAAACGATGATGCTATGAAAGTACTGCATTCCATATGACAACAAATTTGGAACCTCGGCAGAGGCCACAAGACTGGCAAAAGTCAGTTTTCATCCCAATTCCAAATAAATGCAATTCCAAACGATTTTCAAACTACCGTACAATAGCAAGTTAATGCTCAAAATCCTTCAAGGTAGGCTTCAATAATATGTGAACTGAGAACTTCCAGATGTACAACCTGAATTTAGAGAAGGCAGAGGAACCAGAGAGCAAATGTATAACATTCATTAGATCATAGAAAAAATAAGAGAATTCCAGAAAAAAAAAATCTACTTCTACTTCATTGACTACACTAAAGTCTTTAACTGTGTAGATCACAATAAACTGTGGAAAATTTTTCAAGAGATGAGAATATTAGACCACCTTACTGGCCTCTTGAGAAACCTGTATGTAGGTGAAGAAACAACAGTTAAAACAAGACATGGAACAATGGACTGGTTCAAAATTGGAAAGGAGTACTTTAAAGCTGTGTATTTTCGCCCTTCTTTTTAACTTATATGCAAAGCACATCATGAGAAATGCTGGGCTGGATTACTCACAAGCTGGAATCAAGATTGAATAAAGAAATATTAACAATCTCAGATACGCTGATAATACCACTTTAATGGCAGAAGACAAAGAGCACTAATGAACCTCTGGGTGAGGGTGAAAGAGGCCAGTTAAAAATCTGGCTTAAAACTCAACATAAAAAACAAAGATCATAGCATCTAATTACATCACTTTGTGGCCAATAGAAGGGGAAAAAATGGAAACAGTGACAGCTTTTACTTTCTTGGGCCTGAAAATCACTGCAGACAGTGATTGCAGTCATGAAAATAATTGACACTCATTCCTTGGAAGAAAAGCTATGACAATTCTAGACAGCATATTAAAAAGCAGAGACATCACTTTGACAATGAATGTTCATACAGACTAAGCTATTGTTTTAAAGTAGTCATGTACAGATTTGTGAGTTGTACCATAAAGAAGACTGAGCACCAAATAATTTATACTTTCCAACTGTAGTGCTAGAAAAGACTCTTGAGGGTCCCTTGAATATTAAGATCAAATCAATCAATCCCAAAGAAACTTAATCCTGAATATTCATTAGAAGGTTTGATGCTGAATTTGAAGCTCCAAAATATTGGCCACCTGATGCAAAGAGCTGACTCACTGGGAAAGACCCTGATACTGAGAAAAAAATGAAGGCAGAAGAAGGAGGTGATAGAGAATAAGATGGCTGGATGACATCACTGACTCAATGGATATGAGTTTGAGGGAACTCTGTTAGATAGTGAAGGCAGGGAAGCCGTTCAAGGAGTTGCAAAGAATTGGATACAATTTAGCAACTGAAAGACAACTAATATATTTATTGCCTACTATATGCTGGACAAAATGAAAAGCCCTTGTGAGAAGTAAACAAAATGAGTTTCAGTCCTTATCTTTGAATATTTGGATAAACAAACAGAAAAATCACAAGAAACATGAGATAAAATATATTTAGACAATGAGAACATTCAGTTGAGGTTATAACAATATATACATATCATCATATATTTGTCCAAATTCATAGGATGTACAGCACTCTGCGAACTTTGGGTAACTTAGGACTTTGGGTGATTATAGTCTCTCAGTATAGTCACATCAATATAACAATGTACTACCCTGATATTGACGATAAGAAGGCTATATAAGTGTGAGAGAAAGGAGTACATAATAAATCTCTGTGCCACCCTTTCAATTTTTCCGTGAACCTAGTTACTCTTAAATAAATAGTCTCTAAAATACCATATACAGAGGATCAGTCCTGACCTGACTCTTGAGAAACCTGTATGGAGGTCAGGAAGCAACAGTCAAAACTAGACATGGAAAAACAGACTGGTTCCCAGATAGGAAAAAGAGTATGTCAAGGTTGAAAACTGTCACTCTGCTTATCTAACTTATGTACAGAGTACATCATAAGAAATGATGTGTTGGAAGAAGCACAAGCTGGAATCAAGATTGCCAGGAGAAATATCAATAACCAGGAGAAATATCAATATGCTGATAACACACCCTTATGGCAGAAAGTGAAGAAGAACTAAAGAGCCTCTTAATGAAACTGAAAGAGGAGGAGAGTGAAAAATTTGGCTTAAAGCTCATCATTCAGAAAATGAAGATCATGGCATCTGGTCCCATCACTTAATGGAAAATAGATGGGGAAACAGTGGAAACAGTGGCTGATTTTATTTTTCTGGGATCCAAAATCACTATGAATGGTGATTGCAGCCATGAAATTATTAAACGACGCTCCATGGAAGAAAAGTTATGATCAACCTAGATAGCTTATTAAAAAGCAGAGACATCACTTTATCAACAAAGGTCCATCTAGTCATGGCTATGTTTTTTCCAGTGGTCATGTATGAATGTGAGAATTGGACTATAAAGAAAGCTGAATACCAAAGAATTGATGCTTTTGAACTGTGGTGTTGGAGAAGACTCTTGACTGACTATGCTGAAACATGCAGCTGTGCATATAGTCTCTTGTCCCCAAAGATTCAGGTCCCACTCTTTTTCCTTCTATTTTTCTGGGCAGTTGAACTCTGTGTACTGCATCAGTGAGATACATTAGCTAGAGACTGGAGAGCAGAAAACAACTGAAGTCAACATATTTATTCTTCCAGTCTTCATTTTGCTGAGTTGCTGCAGAGTTACTGTCATGGCTTAGAACTTGTTGCTGTTGTCTTATAGACTTAATAATAATCCATGGTTCCCTTAAGTATTAGAATGGAAAGGATAAACCGCTAATGCTAATGCTAGAATGCTGTACTATGTACCATTTTATTTTCCCAAAATCTTATCCACACCACTAAAAATAGTTTCTTTATTGATTTCTCTTCAGTTATCAAGTATCAATATGCTATCAGTTTCCTGCTGTGACCCTAAGACTAGAGACATGTACAAAGTGACAAGGGTAAGTAAGTGAGACACATAAGTGAGACCCTACCAAATTCTGATGAGTCAGAGACCTCTAAAATCCCTCAAGTATCTATGAAAAAATAAAATTCTTAAAATTTGAGAGTTACTTAGTTTTTCACAAGGCCTCAATGCATCAAATGTCATATTTTGTTGGAAGACAGAGAATTGTAAAAATTAAAGCTGGTATGTAGTTTGAAATATAATTAACAATCAATATTCTTATATAAAAGTTAAGAATGACCTATCTTTTAGTAAGTTATATGCCTGTAAATATATTAAAAATAAATTAAAAGGTTATCCTTGTGGTAGCACCACCTGACACAGGCTAAGGCCAGACAAGGTTCATAGAATTAACTACCATAGTTATCTCCTGAAGGACATTAATTTTGGCCCAGTGAGGGAAAGAGTGAAAATATGTTGATCCTAAGTCTGAAATGGTCTTAATTGGCATATTCCATCACACAGTGCAAAACTGGATTCATTTAATATTAGAGAATAAGAAAAGATTGAAAAATATTATTTTGGGATAATAAGGGCTAGGTACCATTCAGGAGAAAGAATCTTTCTTTTAGGAGGTAAGCTGGCTTCCCCAGTCGTGGCCAATAGATTGAAGTACAGAAATAGACATGGCTCCTGTTGATGAATGTGCATGTGTATGGGGGTGTTGGTGGGGGGGAGTGGGTGGGGATTGTGGCGTTGATTCTAGACTAGGTAGTAGAGAATAGAATTACTCATATCCAGGGAAGACAGCTGGTAAAAGCCCAATACAGGGCTGATCTAATATTGAAGTGAAGAAGTAGATAAGGAATGATTAACACTAATTCGATTTAAAAGATGACACTATTCTCCAGGATCAAGACCTCAATAATAGGAGCTTAGATTTGTAGTCACCAAAGGATGGGATGCAAATTGGTGTCTAGGTATATTAGAGGTAAAATTTTTATGACCCGAAAATGAGGCAGAAATTACAATCACTTTGCTTCTGTTGGAGTGGATCAAAGAACTTTAAAGATAAGCCAAATTCCCATTTAAGGGACACAGTACAAGACAGTACACATCATCAGTAAAGAGATAAGCTCATGCATTTGCAGGCACTAATCTAATCAGTCTGATGGACATACTTCTTTATTGCTTGGCTCATTTGGAGGAGAGTAAGTTTTATTTACATAAGGCAGTGACTTTGAGTCAATTACAAAGGAAGAGAGATTAACAAAATTACCCAGTGAATAGATCTATGATGGTGACAATAAATTTTCTTCCTAAAGAGTACTTCTGTTTACTTCCTGTGTAGGTATTCTAGTCCTACACTTTGGTCTCCTTATTCTGGACACAGTATGATGACTGAAAAGTGCTTCCAGAACAGACAAATGTCTATATTTCAGTTCACGTAAAGATTTATTTTAATGAAATAGGTCAAAAGGAAGGATAGGAAGAATAAGATGAAAGGACTGACTTTGAAATAAATTATGCAATACACAGATATACAAACTACTTTTCTAAACATAAGCAGACGTGTTCGAGTTAAATGACACAGTTTCTGGACACAGTATGATGACTGAAAAGTGCTTCCAGAACAGACAAATGTCTATATTTCAGTTCACGTAAAGATTTATTTTAATGAAATAGGTCAAAAGGAAGGATAGGAAGAATAAGATGAAAGGACTGACTTTGAAATAAATTATGCAATACACAGATATACAAACTACTTTTCTAAACATAAGCAGACGTGTTCGAGTTAAATGACAACAGTTAGCTAGAAATTGTAAATCATACATACTGTGAATTTAAACCCTGTGACACAGGGAAATGTCTGTGTTCTGATAATGTTGATGTTCTAATCTTCCTTTCAGTTGAAGAATCTAAGCTACCCCATTTTGTAAGGTTCCAGGAAAAGAGCCTTTAGAAATCCCTTAACCTCACCCCACTACCTGCGGACCAATCAGAGCCCATGGCCAGCCCAGGAAATGGGAACCAATCAGGACCCAACACCTAACCCTTCCACAGAAGGTAACCAGTTAGACATCTCCCAACCTGGAAACTCCCGTTTTTCAAATTTCTGGTGCGAGAGTACCCTATATAAGCAAAGTAACCCAGAGCTCAGGGCTATCCCTATAGCCACTGCGTCGGTATCAGTAGGAGCCCCAGCTCGAGCTTGGTAATAAAAACTCTCTTGCTTTTGCATCAGATATCGGCTTCATGGTGCTCATTGGGAGATTTCACAACTTGGGCATAACATTTGGGGGCTTGTCGGGGATCTCCCACCGGCTCCACGGGAAGACCAATCTGGAGAGTCATCTGCAGCCGGTTAAGATTTTTTCTGTCTTTCGTTTCTGGCAGGGCCTGGTTACTGAGACTGGTATATGACTCAGGCGGATGCGCCGAAGAGTCACCGGTGGGGGTCGTTGGGAGACGTTCCCGACCTCATCGGTGGGGGACGAAGTGTCCCTGTTCTCTGTAGACGATAGCGGGTCGGTCCCACTGAACGGCCAGAGGCCATTGTCATTCGGTTTTACTTCTGGAGATGTATTTCTCCTCTCTGTCTGTGTGTGGCTGTTCGTACTGTCTGTGTTAATTTACTAACATCTGACTGGTCCCAGGACGATGGGGCAATGCCATTCTAGCCCCATACTTCTATCCTTGGTTACTGATAATTTTAAAGAGGTCAAGATGCACGCTCATGACCTCAGTGTAGAAATTAAAAGGAATAAATTAATCACTTTTTGTGGCACAGAATGGCTGACCCTCCGTGTAGGCTGGCCCTCAGAAGGCACCTTTGACTTGGAAACTGTATACCAAGTCTGAGATATCATCTTCTGACCTCGGATCAGACACCCTGACCAAGCCCCCTCCTTGGGTAAAACCTTTTTTTGCTCAACAGGGATTTTCTACTGCTCAGGTGTTGGCGTTACATCTAGGAAAAACCCTGAAGAATCCCAAAGAGCCAAAACAAACGGCACCGCTATACCCCATCTTGTAGGGGGGAATTGTTAGGGGAAGCACACTGACTGAAACCGCCT
>SJYC01029894.1:0-10800 GCA_006408675.1 Madoqua kirkii | reverse complement strand
TTAAGGGACTAGATCTGACAGATAGAGAGCCTGAAGAACTATGGATGGAGGTTCATGACACTGTAGAGGAGACAGGGATCAAGACCATCCCCCATGGGGAAAAAAATGCAAAAAAGCAAAATGGCTGTCTGGGGAGGCCTTACAAATAGCTGAGAAAAGAAAAGAAGCAAAAAACAAAGGAGAAAATGAAAGATATTCCCATCAGAATACAGAGTTCTAAAGTATAGCAGAGCAAAATAAGAAAGCCATCCTTGGTGATCAGTGTAAAGAAAGAGAGGACAACAATAGAATGAGAATGACTAGAGATCTCTTCAAAAATTAGAGATAACAAGGAAACACTTCATAAAAAATGGGCACAATAAAGGACAGAAATGTTATGGACTTGACAGAAGCTGAAGATATTAAGTGGCAAGAAAACACAGAATGACTATACAAAAAAGATCTTCATGGCCCAGATGACCACAGTGGTGTTATCACTCACCTAGAGCCAGACATTCTGGAGTGGAAAGTCAAGTGTGCCTTTGGAAGCATTGCTATGAATGAAGCTAGTGAAGGTGATGGAATTCCAGTTGAGCTATTTCAAGTCCTAAAAGATGATGCCGTTAAAATCCTTTACTCAATGTGTCAGCAAATTTGAAAAACTCAGCAGTGGCCACAAGACTGGAAAAGATCAGTTTTCGTTCCAATCCCAAAAAGGCAGTGCCAAAAGTTGTTCAAATTACTGCATAATTGTACTCATGTCACACACTAGCAAAGTAATGCTCAAAATTCCCCAAGCCAGGCTTCAGCAGTACATGAACTGAAAACTTCCAGATGTTCAAGCAGGATTTAGAGAAGTCAGAGGAACCAGAGATCAAATTGCCAACATCCATTGGAGCATATAAAAAGCAAGAGACTTGCAAAAAACATCTATTTCTGCTTTATCGACTATACCAAAGCCTTTAACTGGTTGATCACAAGAAACCGTGGACACTTCTTAGAGATGGGAGTACCAGGCCACTTTACCTGCCTTCTGAAAAATCTGTATGCCAGTCAAGAAGCAATGGTTAGAAATGGACATAGAATGAACCAGTTCCAAATTAGGAAAAGAGTATGTCATGGCTGTTTATAGTCACTCGGCTTATTTAACTTATGCATAGTTCTGAGTTCAGAGTTCAATCCCTCAGTTGTGTCTGACTCTTTGCGACCTCATAAAGCTCAGCACTCCAAGCTTCCCTGTCCATCACCAACTCCCGGGGTCCACCCAAGCCCATGTCCATTGTGTCAGTGATACCATCCTACCATCTCATTTTCTGTCATCCCCTTCTCCTCTCACAGTCAGTCTTTCCCAGCATCAGGGTCTTTTCAAATCAGTCAGCTCTCTGCATCAGATAGTCAAAGTATTGAAGTTTCAGCTTCAACATCAGTCCCTCCAATGAATACCCAGGACTGATCACCTTTAGAATGGACTGATTGGATATCCTTGAAGTCCAAGGGACTCTCAAGAGCCTTCTCCAATACCACAGTTCAAAAGCATTAATTCTTCAGTGCTCAGCCTTCTTTATAGTCCAGCTCTCAAATCCATACACAACTACTGGAAAAAATACAGCCTTGACTAGGCAGACCTTTGTTTGAAAAGTAATATCTTTGCTTTTTAATATGCTATCTAGGTTGGTCATAACTTTTCTTTCAAGGAGCAAGTGTCTTTAATTTTATGGTTACAATCACCATCTGCAGTGATTTTAGAACCAAGAAAAATAAAGTCAGCCATTGTTTCCCCATCTATTTGCCATGAAAGTGATGGGGCCAGATGCCATGATTTTAGTTTTATGAATGATGAGCTTTAAGCCAACTTTTTCATTCTCCTCTTTCATTTCATCAAGAGGCTCTTTGATTCTTCTTAACTTTCAGTCATTTGCATAGTACATCATGAGAAATGCAGGCCTGGATGAAGCACAATCTGGAATCAAGATTGACAGAAATATCAATAACTCCATACAAGCAGATGACATCACCCTTAGCACAGAAAGTGAGGAAGAACTAAAGAGGTTCTTGATGAAAGTGAAAGAGGAGAGTTAACATGCTGGCCTTATACCCCATACTCCAAAAACGAAAATAATGACATCAAGTCCCATCACTTCATGGTAAATAGATGAGGAAATAATGGAAAGAGTGATATACTTTGTTTTCTTGGGCTTCAAAATTACTGCAGATGATGACAGCAGCCATGGAATGAAAATATGCTTGTTCCTTGGAAAGTTGTGACAAACCTAGACAGCATATTAAAAGTCAGAAATATTGCTTTACCAACAAAGGCCCATTTAGTCAAAGCTATGGTTTTTCCAGTGTGGCTGTAAGAGTTGGAATATAAAGAAAGTTGAACTCCAAAGAATTGATGCTTTTGAACTGTGGTGTCGGAGAAGACTCTTGAGAGTCCCTTGGCCTGCACATAGATCCACCCAGTCAATCCTAAAGGGAATCAGTCCTGAATATTCCTTGGAAGGACTGATGCTGAAGCTAAGGCTCCAATGCTGTGGGCATCTGATGAGATGAACTGACTCACTGGAAAAGACCCTGATCCTGGAACAAATTGAAGGCAGGAGGAGAAGGGAAAGGCAGAGGATTATATGATATGATTGTATCACTAACTCGATGGACATAAGTGTGAATAAACTCTGAGAATTGGTGATGAACAGAGAGACTGGCATGCTCCAGTCCATGGGGTATAAAGAGTTGGACACAACTAAGCAACTGAACTGAACTGAGCTGAATATTCCGTTGAATCTGTGTACCACAACTCTCTTATCCATTCGTCTGCCAATGGACATCTAGGTTGTTTACATGTTCTAGCTATTGAAAACAGTGCAGTAATGAACATTGGGATACATGTGCCTCTTTAATTTCTGGTTTCCTTGGAGTGTGTGCCTAGCAGTGGGATTGATAGGTCATATTCCCAGCTTTTAAAGCAATCTCCACACTGTTTTCCATGGTGGCTGTACCAATGTACATAACCACCAAGAGTGTAAGAGTGCCCCCCTTTCTCCATACCCTCTCCAGTAAGTAATAGTGGTTCTTTAAATAGTTCTTATGTATGAATAACGAGTGGTATGCAGCCTTCAAGATGACTCCCAGTGATTCCTGTCTCCTGTAATATGTGCCATGGAGTAATAGAATATTAAATTTGGAGTCCAGTTGCCATTGGCATTGCTAGCTCATATCCATAATTCTGAAGATAATCCATTAGACACAAGATGAGATGGAGCAAAACAAACTGGAATACTAATTAACATTTTTAAAATATATAGTAATTCACCATGACAAATTTTGTCAACATAATGGACAGCTAAAAGCACAGAAATATCAGGGTACTATTGTTATATAACTTTGCAGTATTCATTCAGTTTACTCACTTTTATGAAATGATACCCTAAATGCTTATATAATATGAGGCATACCTGTATAGATATGTCTCCTGAGATAGACTTTTATATGTATTACTTATCAAGTTTTATTTAAGCAAGACACAATAATTAGAAATAACATATTGTATTCAAGTATCTATAGTAACCCATGGAAGAATTGATTCATTTACAACTTTTGACAACAGGACAATATGCTGATAACAATGGAGCTGATATTGGATTACATAGCCTAATATAATGGCAACCCACTCCAGTACTCTTGCCTGGAAAATCCCATGGATAGAGCAGCCTGGTGGGCTACAGTCCATGGGGTCACAAAAGGTCCGTACAACTTCACTTTCACTTTTTACTTAATATACACATGTTGTTTAGTTTCTGAGTTGTTTCTGACTTCTTGTGACCCCACGGCCTGGAGTGCACCAGGATGTCCTGTCCTTCACTATCTCACAGTTTTCTCAAACTCACATCCACTGAGTCAGTGATGCTATACTACCATCTCATCTTCGCTGCCCCTTTCTCCTTTTGGTTTCAGTTTTTCCTAGTAGTGGGGTCTTTCCATTGAATCAATTCTTCACATCAGGTGACTATAATATTGGAGCTTCAGCCTCAGTATCAGCCTTTCTAATTTCCTTTAGAATTGATTGGTTTGGTTTCTTTGTTGTCCAAGGGACCCTCAAGAGTTTTCTCTAGAACCACAACTTGAAAACATCAGTTCTTTGGTGCTCAGTCTTCTTTACGGTCCAGCTCTCATCTGTACATGACTGCTGGAAAAACCATAGCTTTGACTAGATGGACCTTCATCAGCAAAGCAGTGTCTCTCTTTTTTAATATGCTGTCTAGGGCTTCACTGGTGGCTCAAACAGTAAAGGATATGGGATATCTGGGTTCAGTCCTCGGATTGGGAAGATCCCTGGGAAGAAAGTATGGCAATCCATACCAATATTCTTACCTGGTGAATCCCTGTGAACAGAGGAACCTGGTTGGCCATAGCTATAAGCTGGCAAAGAGTCTGACATGGTGGAGCGACTAAGCACAGTGATTTTGGAGCCCAAGAAAATAAATTCTGTCACTGTTTCCACTATTTCTGTTTCTATTTTCATTGAAGTGATGAGACCAGATGCCATGATCCTAGTTTTTTTTTTTTCTTTTCTTTTGAATGTTGAGTTTTAAGCTAGCTTTTTCTCTCTCTTCTTTCACTCTTGTCAAGAAAATTTTCAGTTCCTTTTCTCTTTCTACCATTAGAGTGGTATCATCTGCATATTTGAAGTTGTTGATATTTCTCCCAGAAATTTTTATTCCAGTTTGTGATTCATCCAGCCAGGCAGCTTTCTTCTTTTCTTTTTTTTTAACTGGAGGATAATTGTTTTATAATATTGTGTTAGCCTCCTGCCATACATCAACATGAATTAGCTACAGGTATACATACATATGTCCTCTCCCTCCTGAACCTCCTCCCATGTCCTACCCCACCCCACCCATCTAGGTTGTCACAGAGTAATGGATTGAGCTTTCTGTGTCACACAGCAAATTCTCACTTGCTATCCATTTTACATATAGTAATCTCTATGTTTCTGTGCTATTCTGTCAATTTGTCTCACCCTCTCCTTCCCCTACTCTGCCCACAAGTCTCTTCTCTAGGTCTGGGTCTCCACTGCTGCCCTGCAAATAGGTTCATGCAATCACTATGAATAACAGTACAGAGATTCCTTACAAAACTAAGAATAGACCTACCATATGACCCAGCCGGGGATTTTGCTCGATGTACTCTTCATATAAGGTAAATAAGCAGCGTGATATCTGCAGCCTTGTCATACTTCTTTCTCAATTATGAACCAGTCCATTTTTCCACAACTTGTTCTAACTGTTGCTTTTTGACTTGCACACAGGTTTCTCAGGAGAAAGTAAAATGGTCTGGTATTCCCATCCCTTTAAGAATTTTCCACAGTTTGTTTTGACCCTCAGAGTCAAAAGTTCAGCATAGTTAATGAAACAGAAATAGATGTTTTTCTGGAATACTCTTGTCTTCTCCAGGATCGAATAAATGTTAGCAATTTGATTTCTGGTTCCTCTTGCCTTTTCTAAACTTAGCTTGTACATTTGGAAATTCTCAGTTTCTATGCTACTGAAACCTAACTTGAAGGATTTTAACCTTTGAATCTAATAATCACTTCCACTGTATTTGGTATGTGATTTAATTTAGATGATACGTGAATGGTCTAATGGCTTTCCCTACTTTCTTCAATTAAAGCCTGAATTTTAAAATAAGGACTCAAGGCCCATCCATCTTGAGTTGCCTTGCATGGCATGGCTCATAGCTTCATTGAGTTATGCAAGCCCCTTTGCCATGACAAGGCTGTGAACATGAACGGGACACATAAAAATAGGCATATACAAATATATGTTTGTTTGTTTGTTTTCCTTCAGTAGCAAGTAGATGGGAAACTATAGTAAGCATGGCTAGAAATATTCTCTATTCAACTCTAAAACATTTTTCTATGTACTTTTATCCACTTGGTGTTTTTCATACCATTCATATTTATCCATCATCCAAGCTGGACAAATCATTTCCATATACTATATCCCTTAGTTGAACAAATCATTTCCATATACTATACCCCTTACTTGAATGTCTGCTTAATCAGTTATTCAGCATGACATCTGCATACTGGCTTTATCAATTTGATTTAGATAAAGTTTTTTCCTGAGTGTTTTACTTATTATTTCAGGAACAAGTTAGCTTTCCCCATGTAGCAGGACTGATCTCTAACCTTAGTCCTCATTGTCAACATCCCTTGTAGAAGACAAGGGTTATAAGGAAGCAGGTTCTTTCATTAACTTTTGAAAAGATTAAAATTAAAAATCTCATAGAAATTTAAAATTTATACATGCTAAATTTTATCTCATTATCAGTTTAGTTCAGTCGCTCAGTTGTGTCTGTCTCTTTGCTATCCCATTGGCTACAGCACACCAGACTTCTCTGTCCATCACCAATTCCCAGAGCTTGCACAAACTCATGTCCATCCAGTCAGTGATGCATCCAATCATCTCATCCTCTGTAATCTCCTTCTCCTCCTGCCTTCAATCTTTCCCAGCATCAGGGTCTTTTCCGATGAGTCAGTTCTTCACATCCGGTGGCCAAAGTATTGAAGTTTCAGCTTTGGGATCAGTCCTTCCAAGGAATATTCAGGACTGATTTCCTTTAGGATTGAGTTGTTGGATCTCCTTCCAGTTCAAGGGACTCTCAAGAGTCTTCTCCAACACCATAGTTCAAAAGCATCAATTCTTCAGTGCTCAGCTTTCTTTATAGTCCAACTCTCAATGAACAAATTCAAACAGACACACAATTGATCACAAATATTGAAATGAATATGCAAATGAGTACAGTTGGTAGCTATTTACAAGGGATAATCAATTGAATACAACCAGACAAAATTTACTTGCATCTATATATATATGAGCTTCCCTGGTGGCTCAGAGGTTAAAGCATCTGCCTCCGATGCCGGAGACCTGCGTTCGATCCCTGGGTGGGGAAGATCCCCTGGAGAAGGAAATGGTAACCCATTCCAGTATTCTTGCCTAGAGAATCCCATGGACAGAGAAGCCTGGTAAGCTACAGTCTATGGGGTCGTAAAGAGTTGGACACGACTGAGTGACTTCACTTTCACTTTATATATATGAGCATAATTTTTAGCTCTATCAGCTTTCTGTAGAAAAAATCTGATTGAATAATAAGTTCCATCAGTTTGTGATGGCTTAAGATTGATAGGTGAAGATATCACATTTTCTGGATGTGCTATAAAATATATCTAATCATCTTCCTTGATCATTTCAAACTCTTTTGCTATTTTTCTTAGAGAACAATGAAAAAAAATAAAAGCCATGACATATATTTGGCACCATCAAAATATCCCTCTGGCAGCAGCAATGCAGAGAAGTTAATTGTTTCACTCTTTTATATATACTGCAATCTATGCTGCCTGTAAGGCATATTTAGGACACAAGTGTATTTTATTACTGTATTTGCATGTGCTCTGTTTATTTCCTTTGTAGTGATTATTGTAAAGCATTGAAGGCACTATTCACTACTGATGATTTGATGGTTTGGAGATCTTGACATCCTCAACCTTTCCCCAAATTCTCCTAAAAGGTCACCAGTATTGAAGATTATGTCTTAGTCATATGGTGACTTCTTGATTGTACTTCATTCTTTTTCCCACTTTTTATCTTTGCTTGTGTCGTTGTATCTTTTCTCCTAATCTAAACTTGACAAATTAAGTTTAGTGCTGGTTCTTGGTAAAAGTCTTCCAGTTTATTATCCATTTATTGGAGCTTTATTTTTCAGAAGCAATAATTTCACAGATTTGCCTATCAGTAATGAAGTTTTTTATACTCTTTTACCTTTGTGTTCCTTTGTACAATGGATATCACCATTTACCATAACCAGCTTCAAGGTCTAGATATGGAAACAAGTATTCCTAGTTTGTTTGACTCCATGTAAGTATTTCTTTTCTGTACAGAAATATCAGCATTCACTTTCCTTTAAATAAAATAATTACAAATAAGTGAAGATTAAGTATCTCCACAAGTCCCACTAGGGTGAAAGGACCAGAGAACCAGAACTAATAAATAACTTATCGTATTATTTTTCTGCTTGGTCTTCATATACATGACAATTTCCCCAGCCTGCCAGATGGAAATAATTCAACATTGTGCTAATGAAATAAACACTAGGGGAATAAAATCTTTAAAAAAAAATAAGGAATAAAATATGAAAGAAATAAAAATTAGAACAATTATTCACTTTTTTGAAATAGGGTGATAAATGCTCCTTTTTCTTCCCATGGAGTCTGACAGATTAGCCTGAAGTAAAGAATATTTAAGATACCAATACGTACTAGAAAGTCATGTGCAAAGCTGAAATCCTACTGGACAGAGTTCCTGCTGAATGGTTTTCTTCATTTGGGTAGCTTTCTTTCCCCAAATTATGCATTGCATAGTTTACTTGGTATTAGATTGAATGCATCCAATTCAATAGCTATGAAAATCATGTCTAGGTTTAAATATCTTTTCCTTAGCAGCTGGGACATTAAAATTTTTAATAAGAATAGACTGGGGAAAATTGCTTAATTAAAATGCATATTCAGATTAACATTCCTTGTTAAAAAAGGATCTTTCCAATTCCTCTCAGAAAATGGAAAAGAAGGCAAGCAGAAGTTTACTAGGAAAATAGTACGGAAGAATCTATTTGCAGAGTAGGAATAGAGACACAGAAATAAAAAAGGACTAGTGGGCACAGCAGGGGAGAAGGTGGATAAATTGAGAGAATAACACTGACATATATAGACTTTCTTGTGTAAAATAGATAGCTAGCGAGAAGCTGTTGTATAGCACAGGGAGCTCAGCTTGGTGCTCAGTGATGACTGAGAGGAGCAGGATGGGAGATGGGAGGAAGGCTCAAGAGTGAGGGGATATTTGTATACTTATGGCTGATTTATCATGTCGTACAGCAGAAGTTGAAACAACATTGTATATCAATTATACTCCAATTAAGACAAAAATGTTATGGCAACTATATTAGAGGTGTGAGAACTGAGAGGCAAATTATCTTTTCTGCCTCAGTTATTGGAGCATATTTTAAAATATTATCTATTCCTTTCCTATACAAAATTGATGGAGGGGGAGTCTAAGAAGTATAATGAGAGAAGTATACCACGAATACCCACATTATGGCGAAAAAAGAAAAGAATGACTATTTCCCCCAAAGCCTAAGACAGAACCCGTCTAGGGTATCGATTTTTATTTTTATTTTTAATTTAAAATCTTTAATTGCTGCATTGTGAGTCCACATTTGTACCCAGAACATCAAGGAAATGAAGACAATTGAGAGACAGAGAAAAATACTAAGGAGGGATGTCTCATAATATAGATGAGGATTTTGTATTTAATAGGAAGATTCTGATGATGAACTTCAGCTACATTTGCTCTCTACTTTTTTTTTTTTTTTACTTAAATTGGAAGAGTAAGCTGATTTTATTTTGTTTGTGCTTTTCTGTTTGGAACATGAGAGTTTTGCAGGAGTCATCTTTTCCCAACACCAATCTGTCTTTCTGTTGATAGAATAGAATGATGTAGAAGTTATTTAAATATGCTTGCATTGAAAATCTGGTCGAGGATAGAGAAATATTAACACATATTTATAATATGGGAGAGAAGAGGGTGTAGAAGCAACAAAAATATTTTTAAGGTGGGAAACGATGCAACTTTTCCTGAATATGGAAAAGGAGGCAGAATTAAGACAATATATGGTGATTTTACTCAGAGAAGTAAGCAAAAAGAGTCATGTGCATTTGGATTAAATTAACCAATATAAATCAATTAAAGTCTTCTTCTATATTAAAACTATCCCTTTGTACAGATATTTACATGGTTGGACACTGGGAAAATTGATACCAAATATATCTTGAAATGTGATACATTATTATTAAATAAAATATGACTCTATAGAATCACATAGAAAAGAGTAAATTATTTGATATCATAATTTGTTATTTTCTTTTGAAAGTTAGCTATTTGTTTTCTATTTTCTTTAGCTTTCTACTATACAGTTATTCATGCTATCTGAAAATCAATTTGCTTAGAACCTTGAGAAACTGAAGCTGAATTTCCCATAACCTTAGAACACAAAGACAAGAGTGATTCTTTAGATAAGGTTGCCCACTGTGAATTTTTATTAACTTACAGGAAATGCTGGTTTTGAATGTCTCCTTTTTGACAAACAATTCCTATAATCTCATACAGATACATTTCCCTCACAAACTCAGCCTCCTTGGCTGTATTGACACCAAAATACGAACCAGTTGAGAAAGTGCAGGCATTTTCTAAATCTTTTCCTGGATGCTTCAGAGCTTGTGGCATATTATAGTTAATCCAATGAGTCTTGGGGATGTCCTGGCTGTTAGAAAGCTTGCCAGCTGATGCAGAGCTCTGGCCCTTCTCTGGGAAATTAGGGTCCTGTGATCTGCCCGACAGAGTTTTTAAGAGCTTCAGAATTCAATAGGAAATGGGAGAGGGAGGCAGCTTTTGCTTTGTCTTTAAATATTCTCTAACATGTGTTAAATCAGTAACTTTTTAATAATGGTACTTTTTAAGTAAAGATATGCATCATTCTATAAACGTAACATCTTCACCGTTTATTTATCTCTTTTCCAAGTCTTTGCAATTTTCTAGTTTACTCAGTTTAAAAGTACTCAGAATGCTTCTGTTTGCTCATTTCACTTAAAATTACATCTTAATTATATATCATAATTTACTAAAACCATCTTACATAAAAAGGAATTTAGATTGTTTCTAATATTTTACTACTAATAAACAATGTTTTATATGAACATCTTTCTGAGTA
>SJYC01029892.1:0-12649 GCA_006408675.1 Madoqua kirkii | reverse complement strand
CTGTAGCCCACTAGGCTCCTCTGTCCTTGGGATTCTCCAGGTAAAAATACTAGAGCGGGTAGCCATGCCTTCCTCCAGGAGATCTTCCTGACCCAGGGATTGAACCTGCATCTCCTGAATTGCCAGCATTTTAGGCAGATTCTTTATTGCTGAGCCACTTGGGAAGCACATGTATAAGTATATATATATATATATATATATATATATATATATATATATTATGTGTGCGTGCGTGCGTGTGTGTGTGTGTGTGTGTTGGTCTCTGCCTCTGATTCTTGACACAGAGTTTATAAAACACTTTTAATTTCCTTAATGATAGGAATGTTTTTGTTCTAGTGAGGTGACTTTGGATGGGTTCTTTGATGGAGGTTAGTCAACAGAAAGACTAAGTCATGATTGGAAACTTGAGACTTGCAGTTCTATAATCTCCCTATGCTCTAGGGAGGAGGTGGCTAGAGACTGAGTCAATTGTCAGTCATGCCTAAGCAATTAAGCCTCCATAAAAACCCCTAACTGGGGGGTTTGGAGAAGTTGCAGGTTGGCTAGCACCTCCACGGGGTGGGAGGGTGGTGTGCCCTGACTCCATAGAAATAAAAGCTTCTGCCCTCAGGGCCCTCATCCTGTGTTCCTTTTATCCAGAGATTCATCTGTGTCCTCTATTATACAGTAAACTGGAAAATACAACGAATTTCTTCCTTGAGTTCTATGAGCCGTTCTAATGAATAATGGAACTTGATGAGGGAGTTGTGGCAGAGGCCAATTTATAGACAGCTGGTCAGAAGTACCAGAGATGCATACTTGTGGCTGGCACCTGAATTGGGAAGCAGTCTTGTGGGACTGAATTCTTAACCTGTGGTATCTGACACTAATTCCTCAGTAGATAGCGTCAGAATTGAGTTTAATTGCTTGTTGTGGAAAATCCCTCACATCTGGTGGTAGGAGTGAAGTGTGAGCAAACTAGAAGAAACAGAATTATTTTGTTCTAGATTGATAGGGGATGACATTATATTTAGGGCTTCCCTGGTGGCTCAGTGGTGAATAATTCACCTGCCAATGCAGGAGATGCAGATTTGATCCCCAGGTCAGGAAGATCCCACGGGAAAGGAAATAACAACTCACTCCAGTATTCTTGCCAGGAAAACTCCATGGGCAAAGGAGCCTGGCACACTATTGCACAGGGTTGGAAAAACAATCAGACACGAGTTAGCAACTAACAACAGCAACAAAATTATAACTGTATATCAATTTGAAAAGGTTTGTCATCGCAACAATTCAAAAACTTATAATTTTCTTTTTGCCTCATCAGTACTTAACATTAATGAACAACCACAAGCAAATTTAGTCTTTTTAAGACATACTCTTCTGTCATTACTAGTCCAAGCATCTAACAACCTACTGGGATATAGATGTCCAAAACAATCCCATTGGCTTGAGGCGAGAACTAGCATTGCAGAGTTTTCCTGGAAGATGATTTATGCAATGAAGTGACCACAAAATCACTGCTTATGTCCAGCACCTGACATTCCTTTTCTATTCTATATGCCAGAAACACTTCTTTGAAACACAGAAAATCCATAAATGGTGACAGCCTGTCAAATATGTCACCATCCATTTTATCTCTTTGAAGTTGTGATGGTGTCATAACACCACTAAGTTAAGCCCAGAAAACTTCCAGCCACTGAGGAAATATATTTATTTAAAAAATGTGACATGGATGATTTTTTTTCTCTTCTGCATCTTGTCCATCAAATTTCTCTGTAACCCTTGGAACTCCTCATCATAATTTCTTCTAAATATCAAAATACATCAACAACTCCACATCAGACACAGAATAAATAGTGCATTTTTATTCTCTGAGAAAAACAGTGGTCCCTATCAGTCTTCTACCCTACCCTTGGCCCAAGCCCAGTCTTACTCTACCAAGGAGAGAACCCATCATCATTGATGACATGTTGAAGAGAAGGCCTCAACCTCTACCACCATGATTCGTTTCAAGCCCAAGTGGTGGCCATGTTCTGCCCTGTCTTCACCTTTTCCAGGCCTAGGATATTCTCTCCTCCTGTTGAGTCTTCACACCCAGAGCTCTTTCTGACTATTGCTGCTGCTGCTTAGTTGCTTCAGTTATGTCCAACTCTGTGCGACCCTATGGACTGCACTCTCCCAAGCCCTTCTGTCCATGGGATTCTCTAGGCAACAGTACTGGATGGATTGCCATTCCTTCCTCCAGGGGATCTTCCAGACCCAGAGATTGAACCTGGGGTCTCCTACAGTGCAGGGAGATTCTTTACTGCTGAACCACCAGGGAAGCCCCCTTTTGTCCTTTACTCATATTATTCTTTGCGATTGGTTTTGGTTACAAGGTGAAGAAACATAAATGTATAAAGGGGAGAATGTGGATTAAGAAAATGAGGAAGTGGAAGGGGAAAAACAGTCAATGAAAAGGAAGAGGAATATAGAATCTTAGTACCTGAGTAAAAGGCTTTATCAGAGAAACATCATCACCAAATAAAGCTGGTTCTTATTGCAGATCTAGTTCTTTTGGAAAGATATTCTTAAAAAATGGACACTGCCAAACTGGGTTTATAAATGTATTCTATTGGTATCATTTTTCCTTAGATAGTGACTAGTGTTTATTTTACCCAGAGCAATCTGAGAATGATGGGTGGGAGGTGAGGGTTAGAAACACAGATTTAGGGCAGTAATAAGGGTAAAAAAGATGACAAGATAAAGAGGAGGGAGATTTTTAGGAAAAAAATAAGATGTCTAGGATAAGTGGGAATTAGAAGTTACCCAGTGAAACTGAAAATGGTAAATTTGCATAGGTAGATTTACCTCTTCTCTAAATTCTCTGGGAGATTGCCATGTCTAATAAGTTCCGTTGCCCAAAAGACTTTCTTGGGGGAATTTAGTGGGTTGACTTTTGTTGCCAGAAAGCTAAATTCCATCCACTCTTTTCATTTTGATTCAAGATGTTCACCAGATGTTAACCAAAGGTTATCTCTGACTATTAAGATTTTGAGTAACCTTTTTTCTTTTTTCTTTTCCTCTTGATAATCAATTCAATGTTTTACATTGAACATGTATCATATTTAACTGGGGAAAATGCCAATAAAACTACTTTTATTTGGAGAAAAAGGTGGCCCACATAGAGATCACAGTTCTGAATCTAAGTCAGAATCTCGAGAAGCTGATATCAGAACTTTCTCATAGTTTCCCTGGGGACCTCACCAAGGAGCTGGTGCTTGTCATGGTAAACAGGGCTCATTCAGGTAAAACAATGGTTGTCAGGGGGGTGTCATCTGAGAGCCTGGCCAACTGTGTCTTATCTCATAGCATGCATAATCTTGCCTATTACAAACCCCTAAACATATTTTCTTCTTCTTAACTTTAGAGAAAGTCCTGAACATTTAAGAGGTATGGAACTGAGTGCCTGTGCACCCAGAAAAACATCTCAGATGGAACTACAGCTCCAGTCAAGGTGAGGACGTTGATGTGTTGTGGCTGAAACAAATATGTGTATTTAAATTTCATAGTGGCTCCCTTGAAGTCTTCAGGGAATGGAAGCCTCAGAATGGAAGCCTTAGAAAGAGTGATTATCTCTTAGATCTCTGACTTGATCCCATTTATAGCTTATCTCAGATCTTTAATAAGTGTCTATGTTAGTCAGAGTTCTCCAGAAAAGCAAAACTAACAGGATAAATGTAGAGAGATGGATAATGTAAAAGTAGATTTATTAAGAGAGATTGGCTCATGTCCTATGATTAGAGGCTTAGAGGCTAAGACTCACAATTTCCTGTCTTCAACTAGAAGGCCAGGAAAACTGGTGATGTGGTTCTAGCAAAACATGAAAGTCCAAGAACAAAGGGAATCTAAATCCAAAGAAATGAGAGTCAAAAGTGCCATATCTGAGAGCAGAAGAAAATGTATCTCCGAGCTGGGAGCTCCAGATGAAAGAGATGGAGAGAAAGAGGCAGAGAGAATATCTGAAGAATAATGGCTTAAGTCTTCCAAAATTTGATGAATTTAAACATCCAAGAGGCTCAACAAACTCCAAGTAAGATGAACTCAAAAAGACCCATACTGATATATATTATAATCAAACTTTTAAAAGTCGGAAAGAAAGAGAATCTTGAAAGCAGCAAGAGGGAAGTAAATTATTACACAAAAGTGATCCTCAATAAGATTAGCAACATATCTCTCATCAAAAGTTTTGGAGGTAGCAAGATAGTGTGCTAATATATTCAAGTACTAAAAGAAAAAAACCCCATCATTCAATAATCCATTATCCAACAAAACGCCTTCAGAAGTGAAGGAGAAATTAGGACACTACAAGATAAGAGCTGAAGGAGTTTTTGCCACTAGACCTTCCCTGCAAACAATGCTCAAGGGAGTCTTCCAAAGTACAATGAAAGGACACTAGACAGTAATGCAAAGACATGTGTAGAAATAAGGATTTTCAGTAAAGGTAAATATATGGGCAATTATAAAAGCTGACAATATTTTAACAATGATTTGTAACTGCAGTTTAAAAAAAACACAATTTAACAGGCATATTTAAAGAAAAATTGTTAGTGTAAAAAGGTAGCATTATTTTAAACTTTGGTTTGTGACTGCAAACATATTCTACACAATTTAAGAGATTAATGCACTTAAAGGCATTATTAGTGTATGTTTTTGGGTACACAATATATTAGGTGTAATTTTATGATATCAGCAACTGAAAGGGGTGGGAATGGAGTTGTAAAGAGGTGGAGTTTTGTATGTTATTACAGTTCAGCCTGTACAAATTCAACTTAATGTTTTAACTTTAGAATGTTAAATGGTAGCTACAAAGAAAATAGCTAGACACAAAGGTAGACACAAGAGGAAATGATAAGATAACTGAAATGTGTTACTACTAAAAAAATCAACTAAATGAAAAAGTGGCCATAATACAGGAGATGAGGGACAAAAAAAACTATAAGGTATTTAAAAAACACATAATAAGAAAGGCAGCAGTATCCTCTTATGAGTAACTACTTTAATGTAAATAGATTGGACCCTCTGATCAAAAGACAGATATTGGTAGGATGGATAATAAATATCCTCCAACTATGTGCTGTCTCATAGTTGGAGACTCATTTTAGGTACAAAGATAAAAAAGGGTGTAAGTAAAAGGATGGAAAAAGATATTCCACGCAAATAGAGAACCAAAGAGAATAAGGGTAGCTAGATGGTAAAGCGTCTGTCTGCGATGCAGAAGACCCGGGTTCGATCCCTGGGTTGGGAGATCCCTTGGAGAAGGAAATGACAATCCATTCCAGTACTATTGCCTGGAAAATCCCATGTACAGAGGAGCCTGGTAGTACAGCCCATGGGGTCATAAAGAGTTGGACACCACTGAGTGACTTCACATTCATGCTAATATCTAATATACTAATATTGAGCTTCCCTAGTGGCTCAGTTGGAGAAGGAAGTGGCAACCCACTCCAGTGTTCTTGCCTGGAGAATCCCAGAGATGCGGAAGCCTAGTGGGCTGCCATCTGTGGCATAGCACAGAGTTGGACACTACTGAAGTGACTTAGCAGCAGCAGTGGCTCAGTTGGTAAAGAATCTGCCTGCAAAGTGGGAGACCTGGGTGCTATCTCTGGTTGGGAAAATCCCCTGGAGAAGGGAAGGGCTACCCACTTCAGTATTTTCACACTAATATCATACCATTTCACACTAATCTCAGACAAAATAGACTTCATATTTTCTTTTAAAAAAATTTTAATTAGAGGACAATTGCTTTACAATATTGTTTTAATTTCTGCTATACATCAACATGAATCAGCCATAGGTATACGTATATCTCCTCTCTCTTGAACCTCACCTTCACCTCATTCCCTGCCTCTAAGTTGTCACAGAGCACCATGTTTGAGTTCCCTACATCACACAGCAAATTCACACTGACTATCTATACAGATGTTTCTATGTTTTTCGATGTTACTCTTAATTCATCCTCTGTCATTCTCCCACTGTGTCCACAAATATGTTCTCACTTGTGTGTCTCCATTGCTGTTCTACAAATATGTTCATCAGTACTATCTATCTATATTTCACATATATGTGCAAATACATGACATTTGTTTTTCTCTTTCTTACTTCAGTGTTTATAATAGGCTCTAGGTTCATCGATCTCATTAGAACTGACTCAAATATATTATATATATGTTCTATAACTTCTTTATCCATTCATCAGTCAATGGACATCTAGATTGCTTCCATGTCCCAGCTATTGTAAATAGTGCTACAACGAACATTTTAGTACATGTGTCTTTTTCAATTATAGATTTCTCAAGGTACATGTTTGGTAGTGGGACTGTTGGTTCATTTGGTAGTTTTATTTCTAGGTTTTAAAGTAATCACCATACTGTTCTCCATAGTGGCTGTATCAATTTACATTCCCATCAGCACAAGAGGATTCACTTTCTACACACACTCTCCAGCATTTATTGTTTGTAAATTTTTTTCGTGAGGGGTATGAGGTGACACCTAATTGTACATTAGATTTGCATTTATCTAATAATGAATAAAGTCAAGCATCTTTTCATGTGTTTATTAGCCATCTGTATGTCTTCTTTGGAGAAATGTCTCCTTAGGTTTTCTGAACTCTTTTTGATTGGGTTGTTTGTTTTTTCTGGTATTGAGATGCTTATATATTTTGGAGATTTAATTCTTCACCAATTGTTTCTGTTGCTATTATATTCTTCCATTTTGAGGATTGTCTTTTCACATTGCTTATAATTTCCTTAATTGTGCAAAAGTTCTTAAGTTTAATTAGTCCTACTTGTTTATTTTTCTTTTTATTGCCATTATTCTAGGAAGTGGGTCACAGAGGATCTGTGTTAAGAGATGTACTTCCTATGCTTTTTCCTCTCAGTTCAGTTCAGTTGCTCAGTAGTGTCTGACTCTTTGTGGCGCCATGGACTGCAGCATGCCAGGCCTCCTTGTCCATCACCAACTACCAGAGTTTACTTGAACTCATGTCCATTGAGTCAGTGATGCCATCCAACCATCTCATTCTCTGTCACCCCCTTCTCCTCCTGCGTTCAATCTTTCCCAGCATCAGGGTCTTTCCCAATGAGTCAGCTTTTTGCATCAGGTGGCCAAAGTACTGGAATTTCAGCTTAAGCATCAGTCCTTCCAGTGAATATTCAGGACCGATTTCCTTTAGGATGGACTGGTTGGATCTCCTTGCAGTCCAAGGGACTCTCAAGAGTCTTCTCCAACACCACAGTTCAAAAGCATCCATTCTTTGGTGCTCAGCTTTCTTTATAGTCTAACTCTCACATTCATACACGACTACTGGAAAAACCATAGCCTTGACTAGACAGACCTTTGTTGGCAAAGTAACATCTATGCTTTTTAATATGCTGTCTAGGTTGATTATAACTTTCCTTCTAAGGAGTGAGCATCTTTTAATTTCATGGCTGCAGTCACCATCTGCTGTGATTTGGAGCCCCAAACAATAAAGTTTCTCACTGTTTTCACTGTTTCTCCATCTATTTGCCATAAAGTGATGGAACCGGATGTCATGATCTTAGTTGTCTGAATGTTGAGCTCTAAGCCAACTTTTTCACTCTCCTTTTTCACTTTCATCAAGAGGCTGTTTAGTTCTTCTTCGCTTTCTGCCATAAGGGTGGTGTCATCTGCATATCTGAGGTTATTGATTTACCTCCCAGCAATATCTTGATTCCAGCTTGTGCTTCATCCAGCCCAGCGTTTCTCACGATGTACTCTGCATATAATTTAAATAAACTTGACAATATACAGCTTTCACATACTCCTTTTCCTATTTGGAACCAGTCTATTGTTCCATGTCCAGTTCTAACTGTTGCTTCCTGACCTGCATACAGATTTCTCAAGATTTTTTAGTTCCTCTTCACTTTCTGCCATAAGGGTGGTGTCATCTGCATATCTGAAATTATTGATAGTTCTCCCGGCAATCTTGATTCCACCTTGTGCTTCTTCCAGTCCAGCGTTTCTCCATGATGTACTCTGTATTTAAGTTAAATAAGCAGGCTGACAATATACAGCTTTGACGTACTCCTTTTCCTATTTGGAACCAGTCTATTGTTCCATGTCCAGTTCTAACTGTTGCTTCCTGACCTGCATACAGATTTCTCAAGAGGCAAGTCAGGTGGTCTGGTATTCCCATCTCTTTCAGAATTTTCCACAGTTTATTGTGATCCACACAGTCAAAGGCTTTGGCATAGTCAATAAAGCATAATAGATGTTTTTCTGGAAGTCTCTTGCCTTTTCCAAGATCCAGCGATGTTGGCCATTTTCTGTGGTTCCTCTGCCTTTTCTAAAACCAGCTTGAACATCAGGAAGTTCACGGTTCACGTACTGCTGAAGCCTGGCTTGGAGAATTTTGAGCATTACTTTACTAGCCTGTGAGATGAGTGCAATTGTGGGGTAGTTTGAGCATTCTTTGGCATTGCCTTTCTTTGGGGTTGGAATGAAAACGGACCTTTTCCAGTCCTGTGGCCACTGCTGAGATTTCCAAATTTGCTGGCATATTGAGTGCAGCACTTTCACAGCACAATCTTTCAGGATTTGTAATAGCTCAACTGGAATTTCATCAATTAAAAGTAAAATTTTTAAAACAAACCAAAAAGGCAACCTCCACATGACAGTGGTGTGAGTGAAGGGTAATGTTCTGGACATCTGCAGCTCCAGGCCTCTCACATGGCCTTCATTTCTAATCTCAGTAATCACGTTAGCTGAGATGGCAGCACATCTCACCTAATTTAAGACACCATCATTTTAAGTTTCATTGAGAAAGACTAACTGCTGCTAATTAAGGTGCTGCTGATTGTAAAACACATCCCAATTTCAGTGATGTTAAAATGTGAAAAAAATAAAAGCATACATCTTGGAATAAGATGAAGTTTCCTTAGTGAATAAGCATCTTTTAACCCTGAGTGATTAAGAATTAAATATTCTGAGCTCTCTGGAAGTCTGTGAGTATTCCTTAGTGAGTGCATACGTGCTCAGTCACTTCCGTTGTGTCTGACTCTGCGACTCTATGGACTGTAGCCCACCAGGCTCCTCTGTCATGGGATTCTCTAGGCAAGAATACTGGAGTGAGTTGCCATGCCCTCCTTGAGGGGATCTTCCTGACCTAGGGATTGAACCCGTGTCTCTTATGTCTCCTGCACTGGCAGGCAGGTTCTTTACCACTAGCGCCACCTGGGAAGTCCATTCCTCAGTGAGTACCAGGTTTTTAATTCTGGAAAGATTTAAAACTGAGCATTAAAATTTTTAAGAGAATCAGAACCATGGTATTAACACTTGGTGTTTGGAAAGACTCTATAAAGATTTGATATCCTGCTGCTGCTGCTGCTAAGTCGCTTCATTTGTGTCCGACTCTGTGCGACCCCAGAGACGGCAGCCCACCAGGCTCCTCTGTCCCTGGGATTCTCCAGGCAAGAACACTGGAGTGGGTTGCCATTTCCTTCTCCAATGCATGAAAGTGAAAGGGAAGTCGCTCAGTTGTGTCCGACTCTTAGCAACCCCATGGACTGCAGCCTACCAGGCTCCTCCATCCATGGGATCTTCCAGGCAGGAGTACTGGAGTGGGGTGCCATTGCCTTCTCCAATTTGATATCCTATATGTTTGTAATACTGAAGATACTGTAATTCTTCTCCAGGAGATATCAGAGACGGCAGCCCACCAGGCTCCTCTGTCCCTGGGATTCTCCAGGCAAGAACACTGGAGTGGGTTGCCATTTCCTTCTCCAATGCATGAAAGTGAAAGGGAAGTCGCTCAGTTGTGTCCGACTCTTAGCAACCCCATGGACTGCAGCCTACCAGGCTCCTCCATCCATGGGATCTTCCAGGCAGGAGTACTGGAGTGGGGTGCCATTGCCTTCTCCAATTTGATATCCTATATGTTTGTAATACTGAAGATACTGTAATTCTTCTCCAGGAGATATTCCCAAGCTAGCAATTGAACTTGGGTCTCCTGCATTGCAGGCAGATTATTTACCATCTGAGCCACTGGGATAGAGGCTAATACTGAAGAGAATTGGGTGTATTAAAGTAACAGCCTTGTAAAGTCAGTTTAAAATATTCAAGGGAATAACTAAGTTAGATTTACGATATTATGTTGAAATCCCAACAAGTTCATATGCAGAATTAGAATCTCAGACTTCCCTTACTTATAAGGCTAATTTACTGCATTTATAAAAGTTATCTTCAGAAAGATTGGTTTGTTTGGTCAAGCAATTATGGTTTAAAATAAACTTACATATATTAGATTGATAGATGATGTTTGAAATGTTGAAACTGTTTCATTAACTGAATTTTGAAACAGACCAAACAATATTTGAATCACTTAAAAAGTGATTGTTAACAATTGCAAGATTATAGATAGAACTAAAAGTTCTGTAAGAACTAGAACTATAATACATTGAGAACAACTTGTTTAAATCCAAAGTAAACTTCTGAAGAGTCTTTTCTACAAATAAAACCCATCCTCAATGTTACCAGAAAGCTTGCATTGACAGTCCAGAGGGGCACATGACTCCAAGTAGTCAATCAGAGATCTCACCTAGAATTTTTCAAAGGGCAGGATTGGGGGGAAGAGCCTCTGGTGTGAGCTTGGAGTCCAGGGTCTTGCAAGCTGCCTGTAGTCTTGTCTTGGGCTTTGTGGAGAACCCAGCCTGCATGGGAGTGGAACTGACGGACAGAGAGAAATGGAAGTAAGACCCAGAGAAAGAGTGACAGTGAGAAGAAGAGGAAAGGTAGAGAGGAAGGGAGAGAGCCAGAGAGGGTGGAGGTGACGGTGGAATAAACTGGGAGATTGGGATTGACATATACATACCACTATTATAAAACAGACAACTAATGAGAACATACTGTTTAGCACAGGGAACTCTGTTCAGTGATCTGTGGTGATCTAAAGGGAAGGAAATCTAAAGAAGAATGTATACATGTATACATACAACATTCACTTTACAACAGAAACTAACACCACATTATAAAACAACTATACACCAATAAAAAATTTTAAGAAGAAAAGAGAGAGAATAGTCCTCCTCACATTCAAGTTCTAGCCATTCTTCAGGGCCAGCTCTGCCCAAACTTTCTGCATTCTGGGACTTCAACTCTTCCTTCAGTTACCTGAGGGACCTGATATCTTTCCAACAAAATCTCCTTCTCTGCCTACTTTGATTCAGATTTCTGCCTCTGGCAACACAAACATATTCAGTATTCAATATTCATATTCAATATTTCCAGGTGGTAAAGAATCCACCTGCTAATGCAGGAGACATAAGAGACAAAGGTTTGATCCCTGGATCGGGAAGATCCCCTGGAGTAGTAAATGGCAACCCACTCCAGTACTCTTGCCTGAAGAATCTCATGGACAGATGAGTCTGGTGAGCTACAGACCCTGGGGTCACAAAAGAGTCAGACATGACTGAAACAACTTAGCATTTTCACAGGGACCTTGACAAATTCGAGTAACAGCTATACAGCAGGAAAACCCAGCTCACAGCAGAAGAGTTGGATTATAGTCAATATTACCAAGCTATCAATAATGAATAGCCTTGGGAATTCTGCAATAATAAAACTTGTATTTAAGCTGCTTATCATGTGTGGAATATTAAACTTCCATAGTACATGAAAATTACCTCATAAGCCTAAGTGTAGGAGCTAAAACAATAAAATCCCTAGAAGGAAACATAGGAGTAAATCTTCCTGACCTTGAGTTAGACAATGATTTCTTAAGTGCCAAACACTAAGTGCCCAAATGTTTGGTTACGTTCTCCAAATTCCACCGCAACCACTAACAAAGTGCACACATAGAATTAACTGTGTCAAAACAGTTGTTTTCCTTACAGCCTCATCCCTTGAATTTTACATTTCTATGGCAAAGAATCCATAGAAAATGTCTATTTTCTGAAAACAAGATGATCACCCTGCTTTTCCTAAGAACCATACCATGTTTGGTTTTCCCATTCCAAAAATAACAGAAAATTTTGGAGATGGTCACATGGCAAGGAACCAAGCACTGGAATGTAAAACCTTCCTGTCTCTTGTGGCAGGCTCTTGAGTCCTTAAGAAGTTACATTCCAACATCACAAGGAAGATGAAGAGGGTGAATGCAGTGAGGAGAGTGTCAGCGGCAGCCCTGGCATTCCTCTCCAGGGAGACACCAAGTTTGGTCATGCCCTGGAGAGGTTAGGCTGCCTTGCAAAAGGTGTTGCCACTTCTCTGGTCTATGAGGCTACATGGAGGGAAACAGCGACTTTTCCAAGTTCTAATCAGCTGCACACAGTCCCCTCAAACACCCACCTACCTGTTTACTCCTCACCCTCCTCCTCACTCCATAGAACTGCATGACATTCCATCTTTGCTGCTTCCCCTGCTGACAAAGGCCCACATGTTTTATTCCATTCTCTTTCCCACCTATCATTCTCCCCCTTAAACACATAGGTCAAGTGTCTCTTTATTTTCCTTAGTTTTTAACAGCATGTATCTAAGCTAATTACTCCCTGGGCAATTATTGCCTCTTATCTAATTATCATTTTTATCCTTGTGTTCCTACACCTGCCACAGCTTAGACCCAATTATGTCATTATAATCTGTATTTGTTGGTCTCTTCTCCCATTTGTGA
>SJYC01029890.1:0-18965 GCA_006408675.1 Madoqua kirkii | reverse complement strand
TTACCCATCTGACTTGTTTTGATCAGTTTCCCCCTGTATGCTGATGGCTTTTCCTATCATGAAATCTACCTAGGACATCTCAGCTGGGCCCCAGATTCCCCAGAGGCCGAGACGTATGGGGCACTCCATACGTATCTGTACTCCAATGTCCCATAAACCCTGCAGGCCTGCTAGTAGCCCCAGGCCAACGTTTCCTGTCTCATGGATGGGCACTGCCATCCACCCAGTTCCTTAAACCACAATCCCGGGCATGCTGCTGGGTGGGATCTTCGCTATGCCATGACTCTCCTGGAGCTGCTCTGCAAAAGGCTGACTTGAGATCTTCCTTTTACCACAGGTGAGGATCCGTTCCTCTCAGAGGCCCTGTTCCTGCAGACATGCTCTGAAGGTGTCCGGAGCACGGGCCATCACCCTCTTTTGGATCTCCGAGAGAATCCGGACCCTGTAATGCACCAGAGAGGTTGAAAGCCCTGGACACAGCAGTGCAAGCCCATCACTGGGGAATGTGCCAATGAGTATCTATCTGAAAGAGGTCCCTAAAGAACGTTTAGGGAGGTGGATCTTCATGGGTGTGCACGAAACAAGGGATTGCTTAACTGTATTTTTCCCAATGAGCATCATATTCGCTTTTGGTCTTTATCTTAGCGTGGGAGTTAATTTGATAACACAAGAAACAGTTTTAAAGGGCAACTGATTTGCATTTCTCTGATAATGAGTGATGTTGAGCATCTTTCCATGTGTTTGTTAGCCATCTGTATGCCTCCATTGGAGAAATGTCTATTTAGCTCTTTTGCCCATTTTTTGATTGGGTCGTTTATTTTTCTGGAATTGAGCTGCTTGTATATTTTTGAAAAAAAATAAAAAATAAAAATAAAAGGGCAACTGAGCACAGGCAGCAGATACGCTGACAGCCGATCCTGCTACGACAGCATCAACAGCTACAATTCTCAGCCATCTTTAATCTTTGACGCACTATTCTGATCTGTTGAATGAAGTTATCTCCACAGTGATTTAGAAATGTATTCAACTAACTAGGCACAAGGGATCCTGACAAGAACTAAAACGTACCGAGTTTCACTAACAACAGCAGGGTTTTAACTGTAAAACTCTGCATTCAGGAACATGCAGCAGGGCAAGCACAAGGTCAATTTTCAAACTAGTATTAATTTGGGCAAGTTGTCCCTTTCCTCAGTCTAAGATCGCTGTCGAGCATAGCGGGTCATGATGAGAACCTGCTTTCCCTGTAGAGAAGAGTCGCAAAGTTTTGATCTTCGATTTCCTCCTGTAAGAATGGGTCCTGTTTCCACAGCTGCAAGCTCGGCTTTCAGAAGAGAACCTTTTCAGATAATGCTCACGCTAGGGCCACGTTCCAGACCTACTACTTCAGACTCTCTGGGGCTGTCCTGCCAGCATCAGCTCTCCTAAAGCCTCTCCAGGGAGAGTTGATGCACAGTTTAGGTTGAGAAGCACAAATCGCACGGTGCTTTACCCGTCCTGGTTTTAAATAGAATCCTGAACTGAAGAGCCATGTTTGCTACTAAAGACATTAAAAAAAATTTTTTTTAATTATGTGTCTTCCCTTCTGAGCAATATTTTGACATATTTATTCACAGCCATATTTAGAACAATTTCAATGACTCAGTGCTGTGTTATGCCCCCAAGTCCCCCTTTGTTACCACAAACTCAGGCAGATGGAGGGGAGGGAACGCACCTCCATCCTGGCGGCTGAAGGAGGATGGATGGAGTTTCATTGTCGTGGTTACTGCTCCGCTGAGCATCCCTCCTGGGTTGCTGAGGTCAGGCAGGGCGCCTCACACCAGGATAACAGGTATTCCTGTGACCAGAGGTTGGAGCTAAGGGCTGAGATCTGTTAGTGAATCTGGGAAAAGAAAGCTGGGTCCACATGACTTGAGAATGGGAAAACAACTAAATAGAATTTCAGATGCAGGGTGGGTTCTGGGAGCATGTCCAGAGCCATTGACTTGTGGTCACACAACGGGCACCTGTGCATAAACACAGACACACTAGACGTGTGTGGTCACTGGGGATCCTGTCCTGACGTGCACAGCGACTGTCTCTGGAGGGAGCATCTAGCACATGTGGAGGAGGCCGGGCCCAGAACGTGGAAGGAGCAGGGGCACTCCTCGTTGTTACAAAAGCAATGGCATATCTTTCCCCACGTCTCACCTGGACATCTGCATTGCCTTCCTAAACTGCTTTACTGAGGTATAATCACATACCACAAATCACACCCATCACTTCCAGGGCAGTGACTTGTAGTAACTTCACACAGTGGTGCAACCACCGCCACAGTGCAGCTGTGGAACCCTGCCAGCACCACGGAAAGCGTCCGTGTACCCATCAGCAGTCAATCCCCAACACGACCTGCACGCCCAGGCATACTCTCAACTAATTTCTGTCTCTGTAGATTTGCCCTCTGTGGGCGTTTCATATCAATCGACTCCTGCAGGAAGTGGCCATTTGTGTCTGGGATCTTTCACTTAGCACAATGCTTTGGAGGCTCACTCATGTGGCAGCAGAAAGCAGAAGCTCATCACTTTTCACTCACCTATGCTATTCCACTCTATGGCTACAGAACACTCTGTCTACCACTCTCCAGCTGACAGACTTTTAGGCTGCTCCACTATTTGGAGATTACAGACAGTGCTGCTGTGAAAGACATGCAAGGGCAAGTGTTTGTGTGCACGTGGGTTTCATTTCTCACTTCTCCATGATTTCATTTCTTCTGTTGCACGGTGCACAGGCCAGACCAATCTGTGGAACAGAGGTGGCTGAAGCAGACCTCGTATCCTTGGTCTGGATCTCAAGAGGCAAGCGTTCTCTCAGATTCTACTAGATGTGATGTGATGAGGGCTGGATGTTTCTCGGGGATGTTGTTCAGCACGACAACGATGATCCCTTCTATCTCGAGATGGTTGACCTTGTTTATTGATTTAGTCATTTACATATTTGTCATGAACGGGTCTTGAACTGTGTGAAATGCTTTTTCTTTGTCTGTCAAGATGACAGGGGGTTTCCGTCCTTCCTTATATCAACACGCTGTTTCCCATAACTGAAGCTGAGTGTTGGTCCAATATTGCAATCCTGGGAAAGATCTCGCACAGCCCTTTGCAAAATGTCTCTCGATTTGGTCTGCAGATACTGGGTTGAGGGTGTATGCGGCCCTATTCATCACAGATATGGATCTGTAGCTTTCTGGTGATGGCGAGTCTGGCTTTGGTACTGGGGTAATACTGTGCTTACAGGATGAATTAGGAAATGTTCCCTCCTCCCTCCTGTCTATTCAGGAAGAATCTGTGAAGGATGGGTACTATTTCTTCTTTAAACATGTGATAGATTTCACTGATGAAACCAGGAGGCCCAGGACTTCCCTTTGTGGGAAGGTCTTTAAATGAATGGTTCAATATCGTTGCTTGCTACAGGCACATTCAGATTTGTTATTTGGCCACTGCATTTAAGCCAGCTCCCATCCAGTATTCTCTGGCCTGTTGGTTCCTATGGCTCGGTCTCTGGCCTGGAATTTGATGTGCCGGACATCTCTGCCCATCACAGGATTCTGGCTCCTGCTCTGTAACTGGGGAGAGTGTGCTGCTCAGAAGTGACCCCCAGGTCACCAACGCCCAATGGGCAGGTTGGGGATACACACTTTGAGGTGGGGAGGGAGTGGCACAGTTGATATCCTCATTTACAACCGCCTATCCATCCTCCGGGCACCCTCATGCAGGCTGTGGGTAATTCTGCAGTTGGGACTGGCACAGCAAGGACCCAGCGTACTCTGTCCCCTCCCCGACCATGTCCACTTCATCTACCCTGATTCTTGTCATTCTTCTCGTCTCCTAGCAACACAGCCTCACAGGGGATCAGTGACGCATTCACCACCACTTCTGAGGGTGTCAGATCTCCTCTCTGCTTAATGACTCAACTCTCGAGGGCAGGGACTGGCCATGCAATTCCGCCTCATCTCCCCGTCTCAACAGCCAGCCTGGCACGGCACGGAGGGGATGCAACATGTACAGTGAAAACCTTCATGACTGGCTAAATGAGGGACTGTGGATGGCGGGATCGACCTGAGTTGGCTGCTGGAGTGAGCCCATCGCATCCCACCCTGGGGAACTTGCGCCAGGTGGGGATGACCATCCCTGCCCTGGTGCACTGTGGCTAGCATCAGTGACGTACCTTATCCAGACTTGGTGTGCCACCAGCTGTGGACGGACACTGAAGTCACCGGGTCTTCTCACTCCACCCCAGCCTTTACGGAGGGTACAGTTGGGGATGCTCTGTCAGAAATAAACCTGCGCTCATATGGCCTGTTAGTCTATGACAAAGGAGCCCAGAACATCCATCACCGAAAACGCTGTCTCTTCAAGAAATGGTTATGGAAACCTGGAACCCCTTTTTATACACAACATTCAAAAATAAACAACAACAATAGAAGATTAAAGACAAAATTGTTAGACTTTAAACCATAAAGCTCCTAGAAGAAGACGTAGGCAGTATGCTTGTTGACATAGGTCTCCTCAGGCAAGAGCAACAAAAGCAAAAATAAACAAATGGGAGTTCAGCAAGCAAAAAAGCTTTTACACATCAAGGGAAACCGTCAGCAAAAGAAAAACGCAACTTGCTGAGAGGGAGAAGATATAAGCAAGTGATATACATCTGAAAAGAGGTAGATGTCCAATATAGCTAACGGACTCATAGAAAGTATTGGGAGAAACACCCCAAAGTCGACCAATATAGCTAACGGACTCATAGAATGTATTGGGAGAAACACCCCAAAGTCGATTTTAAAATGGGGCGAAGCACTGAATAGACATTTCTGCAAACATGAGATACAGATGGCTGATAAACATATGAAAAGATGCTCAACATCTCCTCATCAGGGATTAGAAAATCAAGACCACAGTGAAGTACTTCCTCATACCTGTCAAGTAGCTGTTATCAAAAAGACAACAAGTAAGACATATTGGGGAGGATGTAGAGAAAAGGAAACCCTCGTGCGGTGTTGGTGGAAATGTATATCGGTGCAGCCACTATGGAGACAATGAGGGTTTCCTCAAAAACTGAAAACAAGAACTGCCATATGATCCAGCAGTTCCACTTCTCGGTATCTTTCTTAAGAATGGAAGAAACACTAGTCACAAAAGATATATGTGCTCCTCTGTTCGCTGAAGTGTTATTTACAGCCAAGGGGAGCCAAGATATGAAAGGAACCTAAGTGCCCATCGATAGATGAGTCAAAAAGGAAGAAATGGTACACACACACACACACACACACACACACACACACACACACACACACACAGAGTGGAATATTACTCAGCAATAAAAAAGGAATGAAATCTTGTCATTGTTGACAACATGGATGGACCGAGAGGGTGTTATCCCAAGTGAAACTAGGCACACAAGAAAGACAAATACCACACCGTTTTATTTACATGTGGAACCTCAGAAGTAAAATAAGAGAACACGGGAAACAAGACAGGACTAGTCAGAGACACAGAGAACAAACTGGTGGTTGCCAGAGGAGGAGGGAGCAGGGAGATGTGTAAAACAGGGAAGGGATTAGGAAACAGAAACTTCCAGTTACAAAATAAGTCATGGGAATGGAACGGACATACAGGGAGTATAGTCAAAATCTTGTAGGCAATCTCTGTGCTGACACATGGTAACCAAACTTATCATAGCAATTCATTTCATAATGTTTAAAAATATGGAATCACTCTGTTGTGCACTTGAAACAAATATAACATCATATGTCAATTTGGGGCCTCCCCAGTGGCTCAGCAGTAAAGAATCCTCCTGCAATGCTGGAGCTGCAGGAGGGGTGGGTTGGATTCCTGGGTTGGGAAGATGCCCTGGAGGAGGGCATGGCAACCCACTCCAGTATTCTTGCCTGCAGAATCCCATGGACAGAGGAGCCTGGCAGGCTACAGTCATGTGGTTGCAAAGAGTTGGACATGGCTGATGTGACTTAGCCTGTACACATGCATGGCAACGTTACTGAAGAAATAAAGCGTGGGGGCTCTGAATGCAGGATGCCAACGTTTGTGGGTCACTTTTCCTCTGGAGGCCTATGTGACTCTGAGTCATCCCCCTAACTTCCCTGTCGTCTGCTTTCTCACCTCATCAATTAGCATTGAACTCTTCCAAAATGATGGGTCTTTGAAGGAGGAGTAAATAAGGTGACAGAAAGAAACATATTGAATGTGGCCTGATACCTGGTAAAGGATGAACAACGTTGAAATGCCACGTTAGCCCTGCTAAATGTTCCCTCACTGACTAAATTCATGTCTCTGAGTTTCAAGACGAAAAGCTCCCTTGGAGCTGGGAGACAAGTCCTGCAAGATGGGTTGAGCTCTGAAGCTCTCTGATGAGATCACAAGTTCAGATTCCAATCAATATACCTGTTCTCAGGTGCCTCTGTTTGCAGAAGACTCATGGATTTCTGCAGAAATATAGCTCTGGGGTCTATCTGAGAGCACAGACTGACAGACAGCAGAATTTATCTTCACTTCTGACGAATCTCACAGGCACTTGCTGGCTATACAACACTGGGCTCTGAGCGTGGGGAGGAAAAGTACATTTCATCACTCAGGTCTCCTGTAATGAAAAGGGAAGCTATTTGTTACTCGGGGAAAGATGGTTGTGAATCACAGATCTGAGAAAGGTTTTATATTCAGAATACGTAAGGAATTTTAAAATTGCAAAGGACAAAATGCAGTGAAGGAGGACAGATCCTGGTGCCAAGGGTTGGGGTGTGGGAGGGGCAACCAGAAAGGGGCAGCACCTGGGTGTTTTTAGGGTGATGGACGTGGCCGGTGTCCTGGTCGTGGTGGTGATCACTGGAATCTCTCCATGTGTCACAGCTCAGAGAGCTGCACACTCAAGGACAAGCAGGCCAGGAATTCCCTGGTGGTCCAGTGGTTAAGAATGCACCTACCATGTAACACTAATACACAGAAACCCCTTGCATTTCTATAAACTAATAAGGAAAAATCAGAAAGAGTAATTAGGGAAACAATCCCTTTCACCATTGCAATGAAAAGAATACTTAGGAATAAATTTACATAAAGAAACAAAAGACCTGTATGCAGAAACCTTAAAAAATAAAACTGATGAAAGAAATCAAAGATGACACAAATAGATGGAGAAATGTACCAAGTTCTTGGATTGGAAGGATCAGTATAGTGAAAATGATTCTACTACCCAAAGCAATCTACAGATTCATCACAATCCCGATCAAACTACCAGAGGTATTTTTCACAGAACTAGAGCAAATCATTTCACAGTTTGTATGGAAACACTAAAGACTCCAAATACCCAAAGCAATCTTGAGAAAGAAGAATGGAACTGGAGGAATCAACCTTCCTGACTTCAGACTATACTACAAAGCTACAGTCATCAAGACAGTATGGTACTGGCACAAAGACAGAGATGTATATGAATGGAACAAAATAGAGAACCCAGAGATAAATCCACACACCTATGCACACGTTAACTCTGACAAAGGAGGCACAAATATACAATGGCGTCAACAAGGTCTCTTCAACATGTGATGCTGGGAAAATGCTCAACTACGTGTAAAAGAAAGAAACTGGAAGACTTTCTAACACCATACACAAAAATAAACTGAAATTGGATTAAAGACCTAAATGTAAGACCCAAAACTATAAAACTCTTAAGAGGATTATAGGCAGAACACTCTCTGACATAAATCACAGCAAGATCCTCTATGTCCCACCTCCTGGAGTAATGGAAGTAAAAACACAAATAAACAAAAGGGGCCAAATTTAACTTAAATGCTTTTGCACAACGAAGGAAACTCTAAGCAAGGTGAAAAGACAGCCTTCAGAGCGGGAGAAAATAATAGCAAATGAAACAACTGACAAAGAATGAATCTCCACAATGTACAAGCAGCTCATGAAGCTCAATACCAGAAAAACGAACAACCCCATAAAAAGTGGACAAGAGACCTAAACAGACATTTCTCCAAAGACATACAGATGGCTACCAAACACAGAAAGAGATGCTGAACATCATTCATTATTAGAAAACTGCAAAGTCCAAACCACAATGACCTATCCTCTCACACATTTCAGAATGGCCATTATCAAAAAGTCTGCAAACAATAAATGCTGGAGATGGTGTGGAGAAATGGGAACCTTCTTCCACCGTTGGTGGGAATGCAAACTGGTACAGCCACCGTGGAGAACAGAGTAGAGATTCCTTAGAAAAACACTGGGAATAGAACTGCCACACGACCCAGCAGTCCCACTGCTGGGCATATCCCCCTGAGGAAACCAGAAGTGAAACAGACACATGTACCCCAATGTTCATAGCAGCACTATTTACAATAGCTAGGACAGGGAAGGGACCGAGATGTCCATTGGCTGGTGAATGGATAAGGAAGTTGTGGTATATATACACAGTGGAACTTTCAGTTCAGTTCAGTTCAGTCGCTCAGTCGTGTCCGACTCTTTGCGACCCCATGAATCGCACCATGCCAGGGCTCCCTGTCCATCACCAACTCCTGGAGTTCACTCAGACTCACATCCATCGAGTCAGTGATGCCATCCAGCCATCTCATCCTCGGGCGTCCCCTTCTCCTCCTGCCCCCAATCCCTCCCAGCATCAGAGTCTTTTCCAATGAGTCACCTCTTCCCATGAGGTTGCCAAAGTACTGGAGTTTCAGCTTTAGCATCATTCTTTCCAAAGAAATCCCAGGGCTGATCTCCATTACTCAGCTATAAAAAGGAACACATTTGAATCTCCTTATTAGTGCTAAGGAGGTGGATGATCCTGGAGCATGTTATACAGAGAGAAGTCAGAAGGAGAAAGACAAATACTTATATTGATGCCTATATATAGAATTTAGAAAGACGGTGGCAACGATTCTACATTTAGGGAAGTAAAGGAGACAGAGATGTACAGAACATACTTTTCAACTCGGTAAAAGAAGGCGAGGGTGAGATGATTTGAGAGAACAGCAGTGAAACACATACATTACCATATGTAAAACAGATGCCCAGTGCAGGTTCAATGCATGAAGCAGGGCACCCAATGCCGGAGCTCTGGGACAACCCAGAGGGATAGGGTGGGGAGGGAGGTGGGATGGGGTTCAGGAGGGGAGGACACATGTATACCTGCGGCAGATTCGTGTTGATATATGGCAAAAACCATCACAACATCGTACCGAAACTATTCTCCCATTAAAATAAATTTATGATTAAGAAAAGTAAAACAGATCCCCTCTGCCAATGCAATGGGGCAAGCATTCAGTCCCTAGTCCAGGAAGATTCCACGTGCCTCAGGGCAACTAAGACGGTGTGTCACAACTACCAAAGCCACGTGTTCCGACTACTGAAGCTCTCGCGCCTGGAGTCCATGCTCCGCAACAAGAGAAGTGTCTGAAATGAGAGGCGCATGCACCGCCACTGGAGAGCAGTCCTCTTCCACAGTGAGAGAAAGCCTTCGTGCAGCAACAAAGACTCAGTGCACCCAACAATAAATAAATAAATAAGAAGAAGGAAAACCGGGCCAATCTTACTGTATGTTCATTTCAAAAATCCGATGGTAGGTACCGAAGTTGGTGCAGCTCTCTATATTCTTTGAATAATCATATCTTGGGTGAAGCTAACAGAAATTACATTACAGGCTATATTAAAAGTTTACATCAGCTTCCCAGGCACTGCTCTTTTCTGCTGCTGCTCTTTTCTAGAGAGCTACTTTTCTCAGAGAACTGTTACTTAGGAACTTTAGTCACCGGAACTGAGGCCTCCACCACATTCCAGGGCAGAAAGCAAGAGATATCAGGAAGACACGGATCAAATCCTATGAGTTTATGAGTTGCCTGTGACCACAGGCTAGGATGAACTCACATCCCAGAAAGAGTCTCTTCACATTTCAGTCACTGAAACCTGTATTTCACCCACTTAGTTCAGTTCTTTAAGGCCACTGCTTGTCCCCTTAAGCAAACACTTGGTGTGAAACTCTTGGAAAATGACCTTAATTCAATTCACTCCCAACCTCTTTTCACATGTCACAAGGAGTCTCTCACGATGATATTTCCTCACCCAGAAAGACAATTCTCAGATAAAGAAAAGAATTCACACACACACACACCTTGTGAAGAAATACTGAGATTTTAGAAAGTGACTCACAACTAACCCATGGTTCATCGTTCTTTTCTCTCTTCTCCCTCCATCCACTCTGAGAAATGAATATTTGGCCATGCTGTCTGATTTGCCCACCAAGTTGCTCATACCACACACAGGATGCTGTTACAAGTGAGCCTATACACAAGGCGTTGACACCAGCCAGCCTGACAGAATTCGGCTACCTGGGAGGCAGGGAGGTGGCTGGGGCAATAAATTCATCACCTCATTTCCTTCATCACCCTACCCCATTTCATTCCCTGCAGTCCCTTGGCGCAAACGAATAAAGATCTCACACCAAATCGCTGCTAAAATCACCACTGCCTCAAGTTTCCTTCGTTATCTCACGTGGCTTCTGAGGCCAGCGAACAGATTTTATTTGAGATGAGTACAGCTGGAGAGACAGCCCACTGGACAGAGATTCTGTTCCAGAGGTGGTGTCTCTCAGGGTACTCTTTACGACCCCATCAACCAAGGCCCGCCAGGCTCCTCTGTCCAGGGGGTTCTCCAGGCGAGAATACTGGAGGTGCCATACCTTCCTCCAGGGAATCTTCCCGACCCAGGGATTGAACCCAGGTGTCCTAATTCCCCTGCATTGCACACAGATTCTGTACCGCCAAGCCTCCAGGGAAGCCCATGACAAACCTAGACAGCACGTTGGTGACAAACATCTGTAGAGTCAAAACTATGGTTTCTCCAGTAGTCGTGTACAGATGTGTGACTTGGATCATTAAGAAGGCTGAGTGATGCTTTCAAATTGTGGTGCTAGAGAGATGACCCTTTAGAATCCCTCAGACAGTAAGGAGAACAACTCGGCCAATCCTAAAGGAAATGAGTACTGAATACTCTGAATACTCACTGGAAGGACTGATGCTGAAGCTGCAATACTTTGGCCACCTGATGCGAATAGCTGACTCACTGGAAAACACCCTAATGCTGGAAAAGATCAAAGGCAGGAGGAGAAAGGGGGAGACAGAGGGTGAGATGGTTAGATAGCATCACCAACACAATGGACATTACTTTGATCAAACTCAGGGAGATAGTGTAAGACACAGGAACCTGGCGTGCTGCAGTCCATGGGCTCATTAATAGTCAGAGACGACTGAGCGACTGAACAACCACCACCACCACCCTACCTTTGAGCTTCCCTAAGGTGCCACAGCCCCACTCTCAGCAGGGCTAAGAAGCTTCCTGTGTCTGTCAGTGGTAAAGGCTGAGACTCAGTGTCTTCACATTCTCAGCGCCCTCCGCTTAGGGTTGATGGCGGGTCCTTAGAACACTCATCACTCCCTCCCAGAGCTCAGACCAGGGAGCCTTCTCACACCAGTAATGGAGCGCCCTACCCTGGTACAGAAATGGGAGTTGTAACTGTTTACCCCTCTCAGTGGGTTTTCTCCCTTTACATTCACCTCCACATTTCTTCCTCGAGTCACCGAATCCAACTCCACTCATCCCCAACTGGCTCCTGTAACAAGCTGCACCTGCATCTCTAGCACATCTCTAGCACCACATGCACAGGGTGGGTGCCTGTACCCCCTGCGCTATGTATCTTCTTTCTCCTTTCTCTTCGGACTTTGTGGACCCGCAGACATCACAAAAAGGGCTCCAGATCACCCACAAAGGGGCCCCCGGTGCTGCAGGAGAGGCTGTGCCTCTCACCCACAGCCTGGGTCAAAGCAGGGCTCTGTTATAAGCGCCACAACGTGCCCCACTGCATCATGGGAGCCCAAAGAGCAAAGGGCTGAAAGTCCTAACACAGACATTTCTGTGGATAGAACTCCAGTGTCTTCCTTGGGACCTGTGAGCTGTTGTTTGGTTTGGGCCTATAGTGTCAGTGACCTCTCTCACAACGCTTGCAGGCTTAGTCAGCCTTCCATCAGGACCTCTCTACTCTCCACAGTCCCCACCTACTGTCCCAAAGACATTACTTCTGACTTCAGTGCGCCGATTGCATTTTCACCTGGAAGGGATACCAACACAACTTTTTTATGCCGAAACCTCAAGATACCTGAGGAGAACCAGTCTTCAGAAAGTCCATTTTTCAATTATAATCGAAAAACTGCCTATGGAACAATGAAGATACGACAAATTAAAATACTAATAAAATGTTATTTGGAAATTATCTAGAATGTCACACTTAAGAGAAAAACTTAGTATGTGTTCTGTTGCCTTCCAGGTTTTGCTCTCTGCATTTAAAAAAATTACGAGATGGGGGAGATAATGTCTTCATGATATCGTATCTGTGGTTCTGTCTGTTTATCACCATAGTTATGCTACTTTCCATAATGATGAGGGTGCTCCACTAATGTCGGTCATAGGAAACACTGTTTAGACCTCGGTGTGGACCAGGTCAGGAAATAACAGAACTGCACATGGAACAAAAGACTGGATCCAAATAGGAAATGGAGCACGTCAACACTGTATATTGTCACCCTGTTTATTTAACTTATATGCAGAGTACACCATGAGAAATGCTGGACTGGAAGAAGCACAAGCTGGAATCAAGATTGCCGGGAGAAATATCAATAACCTCACATATGCAGATGACACCACGCTTAGGGCAGAAAGTGAAGAGGAACTAAAAAACCTGTTGACGAAAGTGAAAGAGGAGAGCAAAAAAGTTGGCTCAAAGCTCAACGTTCAGAAAACTAAAATCATGGCATCCGGTCCCATCACTTCATGAGAAATAGATGGGGAAACAGTGGAAACAGTGTCAGACATTCTTTTGTGGGGGGCCACAAAATCACTGCAGATAGTGACTGCAGCCATTAAATTAAAAGACGCTTACTGCTTGGAAGAAAAGTTATGACCAACCTATATAGCTTATTCAAAATCAGAGACATTACTTTGCCGACTAAGGTCCGTCTAATCAAGGCTATGTTTTTTCCAGTGGTCATGTATGGATGTGAGAGTTGGACTGTGAAGAAAGCTGAGCACTGAAGAATGGATGCTTTTGAACTGTTGTGTTGGACAAGACTCCTGAGAGTCCCTTGGACTGCAAGGAGATCCAACCAGTCCATTCTGAAGGAGATCAGCCCTGGGATGTCTTTGGATGGAATGATGCTAAAGCTGAAACTCCTATACTTTGGCCACCTCATGTGAAGAGTTGACTCACTGGAAGACTCTGATGCTGGGAGGGATTGGGGGCAGGAGGTGAAGGGGACGGCAGAGTATAAGATGGCTTGATGGCATCACTGACTCGATGAACATGAATCTGAGTGAACTCCGGGAGTTGGTGATGGACAGGGAGGCCTGGCGTGCTGCAATTCATGGGGTCGCGAAGAGTCAGACACGACTGAGCGACTGAACTGAACTGAACGGAACTGATGGACCAGAAACTGTTCTCTGTGATGTGTGCATGTTGACATGACTCCCCACAGTCTTTGACGCAGCTAGGAGACACTGTGTTCAATCCATACACAGATCCATAGTAATGTTTCATGTGGATGGAGAGGTTGATCTGCCTTTTGATCCAGAGTACACCAGCCACTGCACTGTATTCCAGATTGGGGGTCAGATAACCACACCTGGCTGTTTCTCTCTGGCCTGGGCACCAATCTGACTCAGCTCTTGCCAGCTAGGTGACTTTGTACAGATTCATTCACCCATTAACGTCTACGTCTCTCTGCTCCTCAGCTGCCGAAAGGGATGATAGCATTAATAATGCTTACCTCACAGATTTGCTATAAGTACTCAAAGACCTCATGATGTGTATATGTACAGAGAGCTAAGCACGGTCCAGAAGGGGAGCTCTTATTGTGTCTCTTCACTTCTGTTTCCGCTTGTACTAGTGTCTCCCTGTCCCTGACCCCATGCTTTCACCTTCCCCACCCCTACTCCGCTCTCTCTCCCCTGTGCCCGTCCTCAGACTCTCCATCCCAAAACACAGCTGAACATCTCCTCACAGTTTACCCCAGAAAATACCCATACCATCACCCTTGGATTAAACAATCATGGATATTAGCAGAAAAAATAAGAAACCCAATAAATGGGCAATGTGAAAACTACACAAGAAATATACATTGCTGATGAACGTCTGACTACGAATATTTTCATGTCTTCATCAGATTCAGATCTTCAGGATTTGACATACGAGAATTAGACTTGATAAAACAATGGCATAAAGGGTAATGCAACGTGGTGCCTTAAATAAGACCTAATAAAATGTGGGCACACGGTGTGTTCACGAGTTGAGAAATTCAATATAACCAGGATGTCAGTAGTCCCCATACGGATCCATCAGTTTAATACAATTCCAGTCAGAAATTCCAGCAGGACTTTTTTGTACATATAGACTAATTGATGATAAAATTTCTGTGGTAAGGCAAATGAACGAGAATAGCCAAATGGTTCTGAAAAACAATGTTGGAGGATGAACACTAACCTGAAATTTACTTTGCAGCTTCAAGCAAAAGTTGTAAGCAACTAAGTGTCTATGAAGGGATGAACGGATATAGAAAACCTGGCGACACGGGTCAGAATGGCCACCATCAAAAAGTCTACAAACAACAAATGCTGCATACGGTTATACAGAGTGAAGTAAGTCGGAAAGAGAAAGAGCAGGACTGTATATTAATGCATATATATGGAATTTAGAAAGACAGTACCAATGACCCTACATGCAGGGCAGCAAAGGAGACACAGAGGTAAAGAACAGACTCTGGGACTCAGTGCGAGGAGTGGGTGGGAGGATTTGAGAGAACAGCATTGAAACATGTACATCACCATATGTAAAACAGATGACCAGTGTTAAGTTCCATGCGTGACGCAGGGCACCCAAAGCTGGTACTCTGGGACAACCCTGAGGGATAGGGCAAGGAGGGAGGTCGGAGAGGGGTTCAGGACGGGGGGACACGTGAATCCCTATGGCCGATTCATGTTGATGTTTGACAAAAACATCACAATATTGTAAAGTAATTATCCTCCAATTAAAATAAACTAATTTGAACAGAGGAAAAGTGGTGATATATACAATGGAAAGTTATTCCTTCAGAAAGTAGAAAATTCTGCCTTTTGCAACAACATGAATGGACTTCAAAGGCTTTATGCTAAGTGGAAAAGGTGAAAGAGAGAAAAACATGTATTGTACGTTCTTACTTATATACAGAATCTGAAAAAGTCAAATTTACAGAAGTAACAGTTTAGAATGGTGGTTTCCAGGCCCTGGGGAAAATGATGAATACAGGTTACAAACTTACAGGTATGAAATGACTAAGTTACGTAGATCCAATGTATAGCATGCTGAGTATATTTAACAAAACTGTATTATACCGTGAAAGCTAAGAAGGTAGATCTGAGATGTTATTTCCTCAACAATTTTTACAAAGGATTACGTGCGAGGATAGAGTGCCAACCTTGCCATGTTAATCGTTTTGCCAAATACGTGTGTACCAAATCATCACATTGGCATCTTAAACTTACAGGTTATATGTCAATAATTCCTCAATAAAGGTGGAAAAAATACGAGTCCTGAGTGTTTCTGGTGGGAGAGCCCTCAAGCTATATTCTCTGTCCCTCTGACATCTCCCCATCATTCTGGAACTTTCCCTTATAACTGACATGACAAAGTGAACCAGGCTCATTTATCCTTTCCTTCCTCAGCCTGGGAACCCATCGTTTAGCGGAGAGAGGTGTTCAGAAGCTAAGATCTGGGGACTGTTGTCCTTATTGCCATTGGAATGTTACTGTGTCCAGTAACTTGGGAATATATGTGTCTACACAATCACACACACAAACACAGAGACACACATCTCTACTTATGTATCAGTCTAGTCACATATGCACACATATCGAATACAAGAAGTTTGCATGGAAACCTTTAATTCCAGTAGAATTCCTCAGAATTTGTTCTAGTTTACTTCCTTTCCATATTGTTAATTTCCTTTTCCAAAAGTGACCGACGTGGCGCTCAGCATTCTTTTGTATTTGCTGAGCTGACAAATCCCAATGCAGATAAGTGATCCTTCCTCCACAAAAAGGTCGTCCTCACAATCTATGCAGAACCATCCCTTGCCCTTGACTTCCACACCCCACTCAGGCTTGAATTCATGAAGCAGTTAGCCTCCTTCCCACCCAATCCCCAGGGATATCCTTCTTTCCACCTTGGGCTCTGACTCTCCAGGCAGGGATGCCCCTTTACACATAAACATGCCTTGCCTGGCAACACCTATTGGCTTCAGGACTGACTTGTTCAGGCATAAAAAAGGAATGGGAAAGAAAGGGTAGGACAGCAAAAGCTGAATATGTCCTAATACAGTCAGCCAATCAACAGAAACTGGACAAACCCAAGCAACATGATGAAGCCAGTCGTTTTTATTTTCCCCCCTCATTGTCCTCCAACTTTCCTTCCTGCCTCTGTCCTTTGCCCCAGTTCCTTTTTCTTCTCAAGTCCTTCCCTCCATCAAGAGTACCAATGTTACGAGGCACGATTCCCACATTATAACTGATCTCGGCTGCTTGGCTGACATTCAGCGTGACATCCCTGCAGCTGGGACACTCCAACTCTCTCTCTCTCTCTCATGATGGACCAAAAGGCTTCACTCCTAATTTCAGGGATAGGTAGGAGAAAAGGTGCAGGGCACATGTTGGAGCCTTCAGTCCTTCATCTGTGAAATGCAGATGATCACAAATTGTGGGAGAAACAGAGACAGCAGCAACAAGACCCCTTTCAGTGAGTGCTACATGCCAAACCCAGGGCATCACAGGACTCCTTGACGTTCAGTAGCACGCCAAGTAGATTTCCATGCCAGGACAGTTGCATTTGTTGTTCCTTCTGCCTGGAATGCTCTTCCCTTAGATAGCCCTATGGCCTGCTCCCTCACTTCCTCCAGATCTCTACTGACTTGCCATCTTTCAGGGAGACTTTCCCTCAGTGCCTTGTACAAAATAATAACATCATACCAACATATACCCTTTCCCCTGATCTAGCATTATCTTTCTTCATAGTGCCTGCCACCCTTGATTTATTCACTGACCACCAAGTCTATGAAAGGAGAGACGTGGTCAGTTCTGCCCTGTCCCAAACTCCTCCAATAGTGCTCAGGTATATGGCAGGGGCTCAGAAAACATTTGCGGAAGGATAGTCAGAAGCCAGGCCCTTTGCACACAACGCTAACTTGCACAGGTACCCTGCACGACGCGCACTGGCCCCACCGTGTTAATAAGGATACATACTGAGATTCCAGGAGACAACTGATACGATCAACAACACACAGTCAGCATGTCGGGTTCCAGGCCTCGGAATCATGTCTGCCAGATTCCAAACCCTCAGTCCCGGACAGAGACCTCACAGCCAAGAACATAAGAGGTTTTATTTCTGACACAAAGACTCCGAGCAGCTCAGATAGATACCCAGAGACACCAAAAAGGACTCACTGAATCTCTGCACAGAGAGCACACAGCTCGTCTCAGACCCTCAAACACAACTGAGATCATAACTATGCACACATGCACACTGTGACAAAGATCCTCCGAACAGACCAAAGTCTTCAAGGCAGAGACAAATGAAAACTGCACAGATACTGCACATCAGGGAGACTGACTCCCAAACCACTCGACACTTAGCAATCTAATACAAAAACCCTAACGGAAAGACAGAACTTTTAATAACTCAAGAGCATCATATAACCTTTAGATAAAGTCCCCAGACAAATGGAAATCCTGCACACAGATCCCCAAGCAGCTGATAGTTTACACCTTTAGACAAACCCATCCTTAAAGCAGCTCAGAGACATCACAACTTCGGGTCCAGAATCAAAAACTCAGAGCTCTCACAATCTCAGGTGCACATGCTACACAGAGATCTCACACCCAGGGACTGAAATGCCAGAAAGCTCCAAAAATGCACACCCCGGAATACAGGCACACACAACCCAGAGACTCTGTACTATGGCTCACAAAATCCACTCAGATCAATATCCCACCACGCACAACTCCGTCCAAAGGCTCAAGGAGATCAATCGCACCCAAACAGCACCTGTGTTGTCACACAAGCGATACAGAAGCCCAGGCTCCCTGACAGAGGTCACTCTCCAGGAAGAGACAGCAAACTCAGAGACCTCTCTCTGGACATATTGCATGCATTTGTGCGAATAACCATGCGCTGCCACACGACCCAGACTGAGCGAGAGCTGAACAAGAGTAAAACGCCGTCACCATGCACAGCCAGCGACTGCGTCAAACCTCGCCACTAACCAGGGCAGCTATTCGACCCCTTCGGGAAAAGCAATAAAACTCGCGGAAAAAGTATACGCTCTAAAAAGCCGCGCAGAGCAACTCGCCACTGGCCCTCGGTCCCACCTCTGCCATCCCAGTGCCTGTAACAGACAGCCAGCCAATAGGAACCGGGCAGGGGACGAAGCAGGGCGGAAGTCGCGGGACTTCCGGCGCCTACTCGCGCCCCGGAAGAGCTAATTCCGGCCATCACGCGGTGACCAATCAATACCCAGAACGCTTCCGTGACGCCATACCACAATCTTCGCAGAGCAACTCGCCACTGGCCCTCGGTCCCACCTCTGCCATCCCAGTGCCTGTAACAGACAGCCAGCCAATAGGAACCGGGCAGGGGACGAAGCAGGGCGGAAGTCGCGGGACTTCCGGCGCCTACTCGCGCCCCGGAAGAGCTAATTCCGGCCATCACGCGGTGACCAATCAATACCCAGAACGCTTCCGTGACGCCATACCACAATCTGGCAGCCCTTCTCGCTCCGTAGCTGTCCCCCGCCTTGGATGTAACCATGTAGAAACGAAGGGGTGGAATCGGAAATGAGACGAGGACACTTGCGGCTTAAC
>SJYC01029889.1:0-30145 GCA_006408675.1 Madoqua kirkii | reverse complement strand
GCCATCTATGGGGTCGCACAGAGTCGGACACGACTGAAGTGACTTAGCAGCAGCGGCAGATATACACTATATATAAAATGGCTTCTCAGATGCCGCTAGTGTTAAAAGAACCACCTGCCAATGCAGGAAACATAAGACATGGGTTCGATTCATGGGTTGGGAAGGTCCTCTGGAGGAGGGCATGACAACCCATTCCAGTACTCTTGCCTGGAAAATCCCCATGGACAGAGGAGCCTTGCAGCCTATGTCCATAAGGTCACAAAGAATTGGACACAACTCAAGCAACTTAGCACACACGCACATATATAAAATAGATAAACAGATACCTACTATATAGCACAGGGAACTGTAAAATCTTGTAGCATCACTGACTCAGTGGACATGAATTTGAGTAAACTCCAGAAGATAGAGAAGGACATGGAAGCCTGGCATGCTGCAGCCCATGAGGTCACACAGAGTTGGACACGACTTAGTGACTAAACAACAACAAGAATAACCTATAATGGAAAAGAATCTGAAAAAGTATGTAAGTACATAACCGAATCACTTTGTGGTACATCTGAAACACTGTAAATCAAGGATTTGCTCAGTTGCCTATTTGTATCTGATTCTTTGTGATCCCATGGAATTTTCCAGGCTAGAATACTGGAATGGGTTGCCATTTCCTACTCCAAGGGAGCTTCCCAACCCAGGGATGGAATCCACGTCTCTTGCATCTCTTGCAGTTGCAGGTGAATTCTTTACTGCTGTGCCACCTGGTAAGCCTGTGAGATGTTGGGCAAGTTATAATATATGTGATTTTATCATCTGCAAAGTGGGGGAAATAGCAGCACCGATCCTACAGAATTACGGTGAGAATTATATTAGTTAATATACACAAAGCAAATGAGCTGATAAGCGTAAAGCACTTAGAACAGTCCTTGCACAAGTCACGTGTTTCTGTAAGTTTTGACTCTTACTGTTCATATTAGTATGATTATTGAGAAATAAGGAAAAATGGAATAATAGTGGAGTCGATGTAAGAATCAAATACTTCAATTAAAAAGATAAACTAGGAGACTGGCATATACACACTGCTATATATATATTTTATATATGGTATAAATAAGAACATTACTGGGTAGTACAGAATGACGCTATTAATAAACAGCAATGAGGGATTTCCCTGTTTGTCCAGTGGCTAAGACTTCAAGCTCCCAATGCAGGGGGCCTGAGTTCAATCCCTGTTCAAGGAACTAGATCCCACATGCCTCAACTAAAAGGAAAAGAAAACCAACTCCATATGGCAGAGCTAAGACCTGGCACAGCCAAGACCTGGCACAGCCAAATAAATAAATATTTTAAAAAATAGAGTGCAGTGAGTTAAGTGCTGTGTTAGACCATTTACATATATCATGTCTTTATTCTCAATACAGTCCTAGGAAATGAGAGATATTTCTAGTTCTGTTTTACAGGAAAAAACAGGCTCAGAGAAGTAGACTGCATCACAGCTTATAGTTAAAAATAGGTCTATCTTGACATCAAAATTGCAAATAACTATAGGAACTATTATTTTAACTTTGTTACAATAATTCTTGTCCCTTAAATTTAAAAAGAATCTGTTTATAGGATATCTTTTAATTCAATTGTTACCTATAATCACAGACTCCAATATAAAGGCAGAAGGTGCTATTGGCATTAAAGATTGTATCTGTTTCCTTGTTACACCCTTAAGCATGTCAGGTATATCAGTTCTACAATCAACTGTGATAACTAGAGAAACAACAAATGTCCCAGAGGGAGCATTTTCTAGTGATTATATCACAGATACATAATAGTATCTTTATAAGCTAAGCAGGAAAACATTCTCAGAAGCATATTGTTCAGGTCAGTGATTTTAAAAGAATTCCATAGGATGAATAGCCCCTCTGTCAGAATAAAAGTTGTGGAGCAAATTCCATTATAATTCTCTTTTCTCAGTCACTTGGAACTTTCTCAAAAAGTCTCTTTCCAAGTGAAACTGTCCCTGGTGGCTGCCTCCCAAATGTGATTTTTTTTTTAAGTTAAAGGAAAATTTGTTTCTCCATCCAAGAAGGAAATAGTTATCCAACCACTTTTTTTCAAAGGTTTTTAAGTATAAATACCTCAAAACTCAAACTTTTAAATATTTAACATTTTCTGTAAAATTAGGTAGCACTCAATTATTCTTTTTGGTATTAATATAACACATGAAAAATTAGGGACAAAATTCATCGAGAATTTTACAAAGTTTGATGTTATTTGCTATATCAAATCTGAAGTAAAAGCAGGACTGGTTTTAAAGAGCTATAGTTGGATTGAAGTTGACTAAACATTTGACTGAAATTTCATTCAGTGTTTTATCTATATAACAAGTCATGGAGCCAAGATAACATATCACAGCCTGTGTGTGTGTGTTAGCTGTTCAGTCATGTCTGACTCTTCACCACCCCATAGACTGTAGCCTGCCAGGCTTTTCTGTCCATGGAATTCTACAGTGTCCATGGGATTCTCCAGGCAAGAACACTGGAATGGGTTGCCATTCCCTTCTCCAGAAGATCTTCCCGACCCAGGGATCCAACCCTGGTCTCCTGCATTGCAGGCAGATTTTCTACCATTTGAACTACAGGGAAGTCCTGTTCAAATGTCATTAAGGCCTGTGACAAGGCTAGCAAAGCTATTTCTGTAGTATTTCCCTCTGCCTTTGGTCATTTGCTCTATTGAGTGAGAAGAGTCTTTTAAAGGTGAGTTCAGCAGCTGCCTAGGAACTCAGATGTCAAGGTCTCCTTTGGGTCTTCTGTTTCACCAGCGAAACATCTCCACCCCACCTACCTAACCAGGGAGTGCAGAACAGTAGGCCTCTACATGTGAATTAATTCACAAAGTGTTTCAGAAAACTCTGTAAGGTAAGTGCACATATGCAGTTATTTCAAAAAGCATGTCACCTGCAAATTCTGTTGAACTGGACATTGTCAGCTATTATTCAGAACAAAGTTAAAAAAAAACCCAAACAACTCAGTTTGTAATATGTAAAATAAAAGAGGTGTTAACCAGCCAGCAAATTTGCAAATAATCAGAACTCAGCAATGTCCTGATCACCTGAGCTGTTTGTTGGTGCCTGCTACGAGAACTCTAAAACTAAGCTGAGTTGCCATTGTTGTGACATTTTACAAGCAGTAAATAACAAATGGGACTGTGAATGGTATGTTATTTTAGATAAACTGGTTTAGCAGCAAGTTACCCTCCAAATAGGAAAAGGAGTATGTCAAGGCTGTATAGTGTCACCCTGCTTGTTTAACTTATATGCAGAGTACATCATGAGAAATGCTGGGCTGGAGGAAGCACAAGCTGGAATCAAGATTGCCGGGAGAAACATCAATAACCTTAGATATGCAGATGACATCACCCTTATGGCAGAAAATGAAGAAGAACTAAAGAGCCTTTTGATGATAGTGAAAGAGGAGAGTGAAAAAGTTGGCCTAAAGCTCAATATTCAGAAAACTAAGATCATGGCATCCAGTCCCATCACTTCATGGGAAATAGATGGGGAAACAGTGCTGACTTTATTTTTCTGGGCTCCAAAATCACTACAGATGGTGACTGCAGCCATGAAATTAAAAAAAGACACTTACTCCTTGGAAGGAAAGTTATGACCAACCTAGATAGCATATTGAAAAGCAGAGACATTACTCTGTCAACAAAGGTCTGTCTAGTCAAGGCTATTGTTTTTCCAGTGGTCATGTATGGGTGTGAGAGTTGGACTATAAGGAAAGCTGAGCGCTGAAGAATTGATGCTTTTGAACTGTGGTGTTGGAGAAGACTCTTGAGAATCCCTTGGACTGCAAGGAGATCCAACCAGTCCATCCTAAAGATCAGTCCTGGGAGTTCATTGGAAGGACTAATGATATTGAAGCTGAAGTTCCAATATTTTGGCTACCTGATGTGAAAAGCTGACTCATTTGAGATCTTGATGCTAGGAAAGATTGAGGGCAGGAGGAGAAGGGGATGACAGAGGATGAGATAGTTGGATGGCATCACTGGCTCAGTGAGTTTGGGTGGACTCCGGGAGTTGGTGATGGACAGGGAGGCCTGGCGTGCTGTGGTTCCACAAAGAGTCGGACAGGACTGAGCGACTGAACTGAACTGAACCCTCCAAAAGTGGATTAAACAAGGTAGAAATATTTCTCTGTGGTTAAAAAGTCTCAATACAACTGATCTTGGTTGGAATGGCATTTCCCAGTGACAGGGACAACCTCCTTCCAAGTGGTTGCCTGGTTATGTGAAGCTTCCATTCCAAGATCAGTTCATGTTCAAAGATGGTGGCTGAAACTTCAGACATGGTTATCTCCATTTCAGTCTACGGAAGAAAGAATGAGGAAGGTGCGTGCACTGTGTCCTTTCTCCCACTTAAAACACAGAGGCTAGAATTCACATGGTCTCACCTGATTGCAAGGGAAGCTAAGAAATGTAGCTATTATTCTAGAAAGATACATGTCCAACTAAGACTCAGGACTTCTCTTTCTAAGAAGAAGGGAAGCATGCATATTTGAAGTACAACTGTGATTAACTGATAAAATAATAAATTATTTTGCTGTTGTCCAGTCACTAAGCTGTGCCCGACTCTTTGCTATCCCATAGATTGCAGCATGCCAGACTTCCCTGTCCTGCAATCTCCCACAGTTTGCTCAAATTTATGTCCACTGAGTTATAGTGACTACAAAAAATGAGAAGGAGTGGTGGACTGAGATATTCAAATTGCATTAAGTCCGAATACAAAAAAAAACTATGATTGTGGGCTATTTCCTTTTATCTGTTACTTTCGCAAGGTCTTAGAGGTCGAATTATCTTGAAAGTTAAGATCTAACTTAAAGATCTGCACATTCCAAAGCAAAGTGGATATTTGTCAATTAATGAGAAATTCAGATTACGTAGTTTGCAATTTCAAGGTTTGGAAAATTCCGTATTAAATCAAGAATTGTCCTGATTGCCACTCTATGGTATGTTTATGCTTAAATATTTATGATCTCTCAGAAAGATCTTATTGGTAAGAAAGTATGTCATGTCATTCTCGCTATTTAGTACCTGGCTTCAGAGTACATTGTTCAAGTAGTTTAAGAAACTAATATTCTCATTTCCCATTCAAACTGGAAAGTCATTTTGTTCAATGAAATATAAAAAAGAGTACATATTATTTAAGAATGCAAGTGATTTCCTTAGGAAATACATAGTGAATAACTTGAGTCACCTTTAGATGGCTGTGAATAAGAGTGCAGGTTCTTCCACTTGCTAAAGATGTGATGTTGGGTAATCTAATTTCCTGAGTCTCAGGCTTGTATGTTTGAAATCTAGAAGATAATTATTTCAGAGGATTTTCACACGGATTAATGAGTATGTATGTATACTTGGCATACACCAAGAAGTCAATAAAATTTAAGGATATATTACACACTAGTGTTGTCTGTTTCAATCCAGCTACTTACAATTTTATGCCCATGCTCCATTTTTCCTTTCAAAAATTTCCAATTAGTTGATTTATTAAGATTTTCCCAACTAGGCTTATCTTTTAAAATTTAATATTTATGAAATATTACATAGATCACTATATATAAAAGCATACATTCACATATTCTAGTGTCAAAGTAAACAGGTAGAAGTTAGAGATATGTGATCATGTGAAGTGAGCTCTATCATTCCCCAAATCATTAAAACACAAAAAGTCAAAACCAATATTCCTTTTTCTTCTAACAATTATTGAACTTTTTAGAATTATGCTTTTTTTTTAATTTATAATTTTCTCTTTGCTGAGAAGGATGTTCTCTTCAAAGATATTTTAGTTAAGGCACTGAAATTTACATTCATGTATTTTAAAAGTTTTTGTCACTTGTATGGAAATTATGTCTTTTAATAACTTATCAGTGGTCAAGACCTACCAAAAGAGCCTTGTTCAAGATATAATAAACACATGTACCAGAATTGCTTTAGCTTCCAGTTCCTAAGCCCAAGCTGTACCACATTTGCTATAATGGAGCAATATATTATCTTGAAATGAACTGTGGAAGTACTTTTTTTTTTTGTTGCACTAACATAAAATTTTAGAGAATAAATATATCACAGTGAAAAACTGGAAAATGTGAAACATTGCATCATTTATTTGCATTTTATATAAACATCAATATTGCTTTTTCCAAAGAAAATAAGGAAGAATATTAATTCTGATAAAAAATAAGTATTGCTAATGAGCCAAGCACATGAGATATTTGTCCTACAGTTTTATAAAATAAAAACCTCTACTAATAGAAGAATATCATGTTACCTTTGGTTCCTATTCTACAGATTTTTACATAGGCAAAACCTCCTCTGCTTTCCTGGGAACATGTTTCAATTAAGCACGATGAGCATATTTCAATTAAGGTTTATATTTCATACATATTTTTACAGGTGTTAATGCCTACCACCATAAATATACTCAAGAGTCACACAACTGTAAAAGAGGGCCCCATTCTTTGTTTCTGATGGTGCGTATATGTAACCCCAAATGTCTACAGAGCCAGCAGTTACAATGGACAAGTATTTCTTGTTGAAGTCATGTCACGATAATGCCAAATTACTATATGTTCTTGTCAAACTGCTGCCAAGTTCTCCAGTCCAAAAATCTAATAATCTGCCTCAAAAGTCACCTTTACATAAGAATTGACATTAAAAATCTCATTCCTGGGCATATATCCAGAGAAAACTATAATCTGAAAAGATACATGCACTCCAATATTCACAGCAACACCACTTACAATAGCCAAGACATGGAAACAATCAAAACGTCCCTCAACAGAGGACTGGATAAAGAAGATGTGGTACGTATATAAATATTAATTCTGATAAAAAATAAGTATTGCTAATGAGCCAAGCACATGAGATATTTGTCCTACAGTTTTATAAAATAAAAACCTCTACTAATAGAAGAATATCATGTTACCTTTGGTTCCTATTCTACAGATTTTTACATAGGCAAAACCTCCTCTGCTTTCCTGGGAACATGTTTCAATTAAGCACGATGAGCATATTTCAATTAAGGTTTATATTTCATACATATTTTACAGGTGTTAATGCCTACCACCATAAATATACTCAAGAGTCACACAACTGTAAAAGAGGGCCCCATTCTTTGTTTCTGATGGTGCGTATATGTAACCCCAAATGTCTACAGAGCCAGCAGTTACAATGGACAAGTATTTCTTGTTGAAGTCATGTCACGATAATGCCAAATTACTATATGTTCTTGTCAAACTGCTGCCAAGTTCTCCAGTCCAAAAATCTAATAATCTGCCTCAAAAGTCACCTTTACATAAGAATTGACATTAAAAATCTCATTCCTGGGCATATATCCAGAGAAAACTATAATCTGAAAAGATACATGCACTCCAATATTCACAGCAACACCACTTACAATAGCCAAGACATGGAAACAATCAAAACGTCCCTCAACAGAGGACTGGATAAAGAAGATGTGGTACGTATATACAATGCAATACTACTCAGGCCTAAGAAAGAATGAAATATTGCCATTTGCAACAACATGGATGGACCAAGAAACTATCATACTAAGTGAGCCAAATCCGAAAGACAGATATCATATGACGTCACTTGTAGGTGGAGTCTCAACTGTGGTACAAATGAACTTATTTACAAAACAGAAACAGAGCTACCGATTAGCATACAGACATGGTTACCAAGGGGAAAGTGGAGAAGGAATAAACAAGGACCTATAGTAAAGCCCAGGGAATTATATTCAGTAACTTGTAACAGCCTACAATGAAAAAGTATATGAAAAAAGAGTTCACATGTGTGTGTCTGTGTGTGTGTGTTTGGTCGCCTAGCCATGCCTGACTCTTTGCGACCCATGGACTGTAACCTGCAAGGCTCCTCTCTCTATCCATGGGATTGTTCAGGCAAGAATACTGGAATGGGTTGCCATTTCCTTCTACAAGGGATCTTCCTGATCCAGGGATCAAACTCAGGTATCCTGCATTGCAGACAGATATTTACCATCTGAGCTGCCGTGGAAGCCCCATATCTACATATACATATGTGTATATATATATATATATATATATATGTAAGTGAATCACTTTGCTGTATACCAGAAATTAACATAACATTATAAAGCAACTACACAGTAATTTAAAAAAGAACTAACATTACAGCATCAATGTAACCATTTTCTGGCTAATAACTGCAGGTATACTCTTGCCTGGAAAATCCTATGGATGGAGGAGCCTGGTAGGCTACAGTCCGTGGGGTCGCTGAGAGTCGGACTCAGTAACTTCACTTTCACTTTTCACTTGCATGCATTGGAGAAGGAAATGGCAACCCACTCCAGTATTCTTGCCTGGAGAATCACAGGGATGGCGGAGCCTCGTGGGCTGCTGTCTATGGGGTCGCGCAGAGTCAGACATGAGTAAAGCGACTTAACAGCAGCAGCAGCAGCAGAAATGTCCCTAGAACTGAATGCAGAGAGAGGTAAAATCAGCTCTTAATGACCCACTTCGTTGGAGGGACACAGAGGTATGGGTTGTCGAAAATGATGGAGTGGGAAAACCACTTCCTCAGTAGCAGAATTTGTTGTTTTCATATTTGAATCTGGACTCTAAGAATTAAATTCCAAGTTAAGGTTCTAGTAATACTACTTGTCCCAGAAACTTGAGTTAGTTACCCAAAGTCCCCAAGTTTCAGGCTGAGGTGTTCACTCAATCAAATTCCTTAAGTATTTGCTTTACAAAGGACTTTTTTGCATGCAAAGTCAATAGTTGAGATGTCGACAAAAATACCTGGGAGGTAGTTGTGAGTTTTCACTTGAAAGCAGCACCTGTGTTTCACTGGGTGAGTGAATAGAAATGTCAACACAACAGAGAAGTGTGCAAAGACAGAGTTATCCACAGTCAGAAGAGGGTGCTGGCTGGTCTGTCCACAGAAATGTTTAATCTATTAGCGCTACGGGGTTTTTTTGTGTGTTTTTTTTTTTTTTTTTTCCACTCTAAGGCAGGGGGATTGCATGATCATATTAGAAGCATGAAAAACTTATGGTCTAGCAAAGGATTGAATAAAACCTACCATGTGAATTTATTTTAGGATTAAAACAATAAAGTTGACAGGGTTGGGTTTTTTTTTTCCCTTCAAATTGACCATCTGACTTTTGTGTATTAAAACAGCTAAATTGACTTAATCAGTAATATTCTTGACTTTCCTCTTGTCACGCGAGTGTATGTTCCTCAGTTCTTTGTCTCCTCACAACAAAGATTTGGAGTGATGGACATTAAGGCCCCCTCGGCGTGTCACAGCTCTCAGGTCTTGGATAGACCATGTTATAGCTCTCAGGTCTCGAACGGACCATGTTATAGCTCTTAGACAAATCAGCGTTACAGCTCTACTTTATTTAGAAGATAGCAGGAAAATCCACCTTCGCGGCCTGAGGGTACGTCGATCCAAAGACGTGAGGAGAAGAGTGACTCAGCGCGCGGGGCAGAGAGAGAGAGCGAGGTTTGCCTCCTCTACTTATATGTTTATCTCTCCCTGGGCCTGTTCTTCGTAAATTGGGCCAGCCAGGAGTGTTATTCGTTTTACCCGAGGTCCTCACTCCAGTTCTTGGACCTTCTTTTGTTCTATTTTCATGGGCTTTTCCCTCCCTTGTCTTTTAGCCACTGCCATTTTGGACTCCTTTTCCCTATTCTAGCTACCTAACACTCTGAATGGTGTCTCCTGAGAGATCAAGCCTCAGCTAATAGAACACAGTTCTTAACCCCAAGATGATCTTCATCGTGAAGCCACCCATATGGTTTCTCTCCTTGCCGTCATTTTTAATCTTATTCTTTTAGTAAAACTTTTGGAAGCAACACAGCAACCTTATTTTCTTTTATTTGGTTTCTGAAATGATTGTAAATTTGACATCAGTGTTTAGGGAAAACACCCTTTACAAAACTCAGTGGAAATCCTCCTAGACAAAAAAATTTCTCTTTTGTTCAGCAACAAGCGTCAGATTAATCCTTTTCCACTGACTTAAATGTTGATTTGGTTTGTGCTATCTTTGACATTTTTGTTTTAAGGTACCAGTGTGTTCTTAAAGAGATGGGAATACCAGACCACCTGACCTGCCTCCTGAGAAATCTGTATGCAGGTCAGGAAGCAACAGTTAGACTTGGACATGGAACAACAGACTGGTTCCAAATCGGGAAAGGAGTACATCAAGGCTGTATAGTCACCCTGCTTATTTAACTTCTATGCAGAGTACATCATAGACAATGGTGGACTGCATGAAGCACAAGCTGGAATCAAGATTTCTGGAAGAAATATCAATAACCTCAGATATGTAGATGACAGCACCCTTATGGCAGAAAGCAAAGAACTAAAGAGGCTCTTGATGAAAGTGAAAGAGGAGAGTGAAAAAGTTGGCTTAAAGCTCAACATTCAGTAAACTAAGGTCATGGCATCTGGTCCCATCACTTCATGGCAAATAGTTGGGGAAGCAATGGAAACAGTGACAGATTTTATTTTGGGGAGCTCCAAAATCACTGTATGGTGATGAAATGCAGTGACATGGAGATGATGGTGCAGATGGTGACTGCAGCCATAAAATTAAAAGACTCTTACTCCTTGGAAGAAAAGTTATGACCAACCTAGACAGCATATTCAAAAGCAGAGACATGACTTTGAGAACAAAGGTCTGTCTAGTTAAGGTTATGGTTTTTCCAGTAGTCATGTATGGATGTGAGAGTTGGACTATAAGGAAAGCTGATTGCAGAAGAATTGATGCTTTTGAACTGTGGTGTTGGAGAAGACTCTTGAGAGTCCCTTGGACAGAAAAGAGATACAACCAGTTCATCCTAAAGGAAATCAATCTTTTATGATTTTCTTGATTTCCATTCGAATGAATGACTGTTCATTCGAAGGACTGATGTTGAAGCTGAAACTCCAATACTTTGGCCACCTGATACCAAGAACTGACTCATTGGAAAAGACCCTGATGCTGGGAAGGATTGGGGGCAGGAGGAGAAGGGGATGACAGAGGATGAGATGATTGGATGGCATCACCAACCAACTCAATGGACAAGAGTTTGAGTGAACTCCAGGAGTTGGTGATGGACAGGGAGGCCTGGCGTGCTGCAGACCATGGGGTCGCAAAGAGTCGGACACAACTGAGCGACTGAACTGAAATGAACTGAACCAGTGTGTGGTGGAGGCTTCCACAGTGGCTCAGTGGTAAAGAATCCGCCTGTAATGCAGGAGGTGCAGGAGACGCTGCACCCTGGGTTGGGAAGAAGGCATGGCATCCCACTCCAGTATTCTTGCCTGGAGAATCCCTTGGACAGAGGAGTTTGGTTGGCCACAGTCACAGGGTTGCAGAGTCAGACACAACTGACTAGCACACACACACTAGTGTGTAGTGGGCTGAATGTCCCAAAAAAATAGTTCCAGGGACTTCCCTGGCAGTCCAATGGTTAAGAATCCACCTTCCAATGCAGGGGACGTGGGTTTAATTCCTGGTTGGTGAACTGAGATCCCACATGAGACAGAGCAACTAGGCCTGCAAGCGGCAACTACTGAAGACTGTGTGTGTTGATCTGTGCTCAGTCCACAAGAGAAGCCACAGCAGTGAGAACCCCATGCAACTGAATGAAGGGTAACCTCTACTCACAGAAACTAGAAAAAGCCTGGGTGCAGATACAAAGACCCAGTGCAAACAAAAACAAAAAACCTTTTTTTAAAAAATCACATTGCTCTGAATATGTTGTTAAACCAAACCTCTGCAGTCTTCTTAGATGACTGCAGGATGAATTAGTACAGTTGGCCAATGCAAGATACAAAAGCCCCTAAGACAGCATTGGTGAGGGAGGCCGGCAGCCCAGCCTCTTAAAAGCAGCAGCAAGTCATCCCAGGCTTTATCTCAGACTCAGTCCTGGGTAGCAAGGCAGGTGGGCCCCTTCCATCAGCACATTAGGCTGAGATTTAGTGCCATCGCAAAGTGCTTAAACGTGCTGCTGAAATTCACGCAGTCTATTTCTCATTGTATAAAGTGAACTAGTGCCACTGAAAGCTTCTGGCTAACCTGAAATTGTCTTTGCAGTGCTATTTACACTAACTATTTTTCTTTTGTTTTTGGATGAGGTCTTTAGTAAAACAGAAGAACTTCCTCTGCCTTTTTCCTCCTTTCCCTCCACGCCGCCCCCTTCCCTCTTAATCTCATGAGTGGGGGAGGGGAAACCACAGGACAGGATATCTGGCTTTATGCCACTGTGTCCTGCAAGTGAACAGTCAGCAGATGAGTCCAGTGGTGGTATTTAAGAACAAACAAAAGGAAAATATAAATCCTTTAGGCAGCAGATATGTATAATTTATTCTAGTTTTCTATTTCAACTTTTTAAAGAATGCAAGATCTTAGACAATAGCGAGTCAGAAATAGTCCAGTTACAGCACTAAATCTCCCTCAATTAGGGTCATAACAAAACACTATTTATAAACAAATGGTGCAACTTGATAGGATTAAAAGAATGGTGGATCCAATTTGTCATCTCCATCCACAATGTCCCAGGAGGGTGAAAACCCTGCTCCTTATAGAGCAAGCCATCGAAGCATTTTCAGAAAAATGTTAGGACCCCTGGTTCCACAGAGGGTCTAAATTTGTGGCTGTTAACTTGGGCTTCAGGCTCCCTCTCCTTGTTCTCTGTCAGCCCCAATATTTATGTAAGCAAAAATGTAAGGTAGTGGCGCACCAACTTTGGTGAAAACTGTAGGTTAGCTAAGGAAAATGAAATCTCTGACACAACGTCATCAATTATAGTGCCTCTGATTTGTAAGCATTTGTGTTCTATTGTGAACAGATTTGCAAGATGAAGCCCCCCACAAATTAAATCCCCCCCAAGACTGGATCTTTTGAGTCTCCATACATAAAGTGAAAGTGAAGTCACGTCTGACTCTGCAACCCCATGGGGTGTAGCCTACCTACCAGGCTTCTCTGTCTGTGGGATTCTCTAGGCCAAGAATACTGGAGTGGGTTACCATTTCCTTCTCCAGGGAATCAAACCTGGGTCCCCTGCATCAGAGGCAGATGCTTTAACCTCTGAGCCACCAGAGACCTTAGGTTTTTGTCAACTATTAAATGCTTAGGTGTGGCCCAGTCTAGGTCTCTGCCTTCCCCTGCCATCGCTCCTTTCTATAGAGCCTTCTAGATGAATAATGCAGATCAAACATAGGCACCATGCTTCCCTACCTTCCTCTTTGATGAACCATTCCTTATTTGGCCTGGGCATCTTTTCTCTCCCTGCCCCATGTTTAGTCTCTTTCTATTATTTTTTAGAGTTATTTGTATGTTGGACCTGCTCCTAATCAACTGTAAGCCCTTGAGTGGAGGGAACTTACTCACTTTTGTTCCCTTCTTACCCCCTGATCAGCCCCTAGCACACTGCTTTGCACATAGCAGACACTCCACAGTTAATTTTTGACTGCATAGACGAACAAATAAATGACAAGTAGATTAAAAATCAGAAGCCAAACATTAAATAATTGAAATAATGATCTGGAAAAACAAACAAGGAAAAATAAATTTGAATCATAAGTAGTTAGTTCTTCATGAGAAAAATACTTGTCCTGTGAATCATTCTATATCTTTATCCTGCATTAAAATTTAAACTGGAATGTTCCCACTTAAAACGTCTGTGTACATTACATGTTCCAAGAGAAGTAAATTCATAATCATGACTGTACTGTATTCACAAAAGGAGGTTTTGCCGTATCAGTATTAATGTCATTGTTTTGGTCTTTCTTGGAGAAATGGACATTTTAAGGCTAAGACTTCGCCACAAAAGAAATTCTATCCTAAACGTCTGGTGCCAAGCCACTAAAAATTCAGTTGTCTATACTGTGAAGCCATCCAAACACCTCAGTGAATTTTTTTTTCCTTGTACTACATGGCTGCTCATCTGAACAAAGAGGAAGACTTACACGTTATAAATTCTTGATGGGAAGATTGATCTGAAAAGGGAGATACGGAATGAAGTGTAAAATAGTGTCATGTAGATTCCTTGGTAAATGACTGGATTAACAGAACGAGTGTCCAGGACTTCCCTGGCGGTCCAGTGGTCATAACTCTGGGCTTTCACAGCACGGAGTGTGGGTTTGGGCCCTGGCCGAGGAACTAAGATCCCACAGGTCATGCAGCACGGCCAGAAAGTAAAATAATAATAACAATTCAAGTTAAAAAAATTTTTTTTAATAAGAGGAAAAGTGATCTGCCTTTCTACTAGATGTCTTTTCAGGGAGTATGGGAACCCTCGCATGCTTTCCCAGATAGTGTAGTCAAACATGAAGTTAACTTTTGATGCTTCTTTGTTTATTAACAACAAAGGCTTTGGGGTATCATGACTCTAGGTACCAAGAGGGAAAAGAGACAAATTAACTTGAGTACAAGACAAAGAAATCCAGCTTAAACAAGCAGAGAAAGCATTCTCATCACCTTTCAGAGTTTCTCTAATTCTAAACTCTGCATCCCCAAACCACTTCATGTTTTGGGAAGGGAGAGAAGATGAGAAAGACAGAATGATGAGGGGGAGGACAGGAAAATGGGAACAAAATGGAGGTGAGGAAGTAGTGGGACTACTAAAGAGCATTCAGAGTTACACAGAAATGGGGAATGGAATAAAAGCTGCAGTGAGCACCAGAGACAAACAAGATAAACTGAAGATTTCTGAATCATGCACAATAGACTTGCCTAATAAATCTGCAACCATAATCTAGTGGATGTTATGTACAGACACGATACTAAGCATTTTACCTATACTAAATCAGGGGTCCCCAGCCCCCAGGCCATGGACCAGCACTGGTCTGTGGCCTGTTAGGAATCGGGCTGCACAGGAGGAGGTGAGTGGTGGGTGAGTGAGCAAACTTTCACCTGTATTTACAGCCACTCCCCCATGCTTGCATTATTGCCTGAGCCCCGCCTCCTGTCAGATCTGTGGTGGCATAATAAGTATTATACCCTCGAATCATCCTCAAACCATTCCCACCCCACACCTTGTCTGTGGAAAAACTGTCTTCCATGAAACTAGTCCCTGGTAGCAAAAATGTTAGGGACCACTGTATTACATCATTTAAGCTCATGTCTGACCTATAGAAAGCCTGACCTAAACCATCTCAAACAAAACAGGAAATATAGTCATTCAGCTGTTATCCAAGGCTCAAAAAATGTGCTCCTCTCTCCATTTCTTCGCTCTATTGCCATTTTATTGACCTCAGGTCCTAGCAGGCTGCCCCTTTCTAATCCTCAAAAAGCTGCCTATAGCTGTGAGTTGAGGTACTTATTTCTTGCTCAATTCAGGGTGGGGGAAATACAGTTGGAACAAAAGTCCCAGACAAAAGTTCCAGAATTTGTTGTCCTGATTTGCCAGGTTTTGTCTTGTGATTATCCCATGAACCAAACTCAGTTCTGAGGAATTTGCTGACTGTTTTAAGCCAAGTATAGATTAACCCTGAAACTTAGAGGGAGGTGCAATTCCATCCAAACTAGATTGATGAGAAATTCAAGGAACCATTAGAAAGAGGGCAAGAATGAAACCTTTACAAAGGTAGACTGCAGAGATGGTAAAAATGGACATAAAAATAAATAAGTAGCTATTTAAAAAAGCAAAGACTCAGAATGTAAAATATTTTTATGATTCAATTTTTGTTAAAAGCTTCCCTGGTGGCTCAGAGGGTAAAGAATCTGCCTGCAATGCAGGAGATCCAGGTTCAATCCCTGGGTCGGGAAGATCCCCTGGAGGGGGGCATGGTGACCCACTCCAGTATTCTTGCCTGGAGAATTCCATGGACAGAGGAGCCTGGTGAGCTAGAGTCCACTCAGTGAGTCACTGAGTGACCAACACTTTACATGTATTTTAACATATGTATATATGCATGTGCCTTTATCTATCTAAACTGAACTGCAGCAAGAGAAGCCATCCAGGCTGATTTAGGTGGAAAGGAAAAATATTTTTTAAAGGTTTTGACTGGTTTGGAATCTCCAGGAAGTTGGCTATCTTGTGTCAGACTGCTAAAAAGAGGACCGTGAAAGATTTGTACACTAGTGACTTATTAAATGATGCCAGGAGATGCCTGTTAGGCAGTGGGGTAAGCAGGACAGGGAAGAGGAGAAAGCCCAGCAAAGGTGCAGTCTCCAGTGATGGTCCCCAGGGTAGCTACAGCCTGATCCCACAGAGAAACACGGTAGTAGAAGTTACACCTCAGTATGGCCCCAACGCAGGGTCTAGGGGCTGGCCTTTCCAACTCGCACCTCCAAGTCACTGGATAAGCGCTGTTACCCAGGAAGGCAACTTCAGAGGACTTCTAGCTTTCTGTGCCTCTTGGCAAAAGCTAATTCAGGAGCCGTGCGGGATGTAGGTGTTGCTTTCAGAATGAAAGCACCTTAAGATGCTGGGATAATGAAGCACACGAAACAGTCAAAAGGGATCTGGTGAAATCTGGGCAAGGCACAAACACGACGCACTTGTTTGGCAGAACCAGCTTTGAACTACGGGGCCCAGTTAAACACTGACCACACTGTGCAGCTGCCCTGGGAAATCCTGCGTGGGGCTGGTGTCCCGCTGTGAGCCCAGAGCCGCTTCCCACTGCTGACTGTGGCCACCACACTGTCCTCATCAGGGGGGATTGCTTGTGGTTCTTGCTCTTTGAGTCCCTAACTTCTAAAGTCTAGAAACTGGGCTTTCCTGGTGACTCAGATGGCAAAGAATCCTCCTGCAATCCGAGAGACCTGGGTTCACTCCCTGGGTTGAGAAGATCCCCTGGAGGAGAGCATGGCAACCACTCCAATATTCTTGCCTGGAGAATCCATGGACAGAGAAGCCTGGCATGCTACATCCAGGGATTCAAGGACACGACTGAGCGACTAAGTACAGCACAGCCACAGGGGGCTAGGTGATGGAGGTTGGAATGTGTGTTTATACCTCTGCAGTAGGAGATGCCAGAAAAAAAGACTATCTGGCATTTTTAGCTTCTATATTGAGAGGCAAGCTGTGCGTCATTAAGTGGGAATTCCCAAAGCACTGGGAGAGGATGCTCACCTTGTGTGGCCAAGAAGGGCAGGAGGTGTTCTTGATACATACTCACAAATACATAAAACATTTAAGAATTATCCAGACACTATTAACAGACATTACCTCTGGAGAGTGGAATTTTATATCTTTCCGTAGTATCTGAAAATTTTATAAGGGGCTTATTTTTTTTTTTTAATGTTGAAGAACTGGTTTACTTCTTAAGAGATCTGCGCCTTTATTAAGAAGTTTTAGGAGGTCAGAATATTTTAATTAAATTATGTACTTTCTCCTTTCAGATTTGGTGGTGATCAAACATTTTCTTCATTCATTTATCAAACATTTATTGAATCTTGTGCAAGGGCCACACAATGTAAAAAGACATAGCCTCCACTCTCAATGAGGTTGTGACAAGGATTGGAATAAGATGCTTCTGAATTTGCAGATTTTATTTTGCTTTCTCAAATACCAGTCAGACTTTAGCTTCAAAGAGAAAGTGCCTCAACAGGTGGCGATCAAACATTTTCTTCATTCATTTATCAAACATTTATTGAATCTTGTGCAAGGGCCACACAATGTAAAAAGACATAGCCTCCACTCTCAATGAGGTTGTGACAAGGATTGGAATAAGATGCTTCTGAATTTGCAGATTTTATTTTGCTTTCTCAAATACCAGTCAGACTTTAGCTTCAAAGAGAAAGTGCCTCAACGAGGCAGCTTTAACTAGCTCTCCTTTTCTTCCCTATAAAATGGAATTGAAGACTCTAAGTTGTAGATCTTCCTGATGATTTCCAAGCTAAATGATGTTGGTGTATTTGAAAGGAAGTTGCTATGAAAGTATCATATGCTCTTGAATTTCATTTTTTTTAAGATCTCATTAGAATTAGGTAACATCACCTCGTGTTTTGTGTCGAGTTGCAAAAGACTTATTGCTATCCAGATGTAATACTTTAGCTGATGGTAATATAAGCATTCTCAAAGCTCATATTTCTAAGCCTAGGATTTAACACAAAACCATAGGTAATAAAGATGTATAAAATCTAGCATGTGAATCATCCCATCTTCCTGACATCTCATTTTGATTTATGAAACATTTAATGATATGGTCAAGCCAAGTGGTAGCTTGAAAGGAGTTACTTTATTCTACCACTCACCCTCAACTCCCCAAAGGTCCATATAGTCAAAGCTATGGTTTTTCCAGTAGTCATGTATGGATGTGAGAGTTGAACCATAAGGAAGGCTGTACACTGAAGAATCGATGCTTTTGAACTTTGGTGCTGGAGACGACTCTTGAGAGTCCATTGGACTTCAAGGAGATCAAACCAGTCAATCCTAAAGGAAATCAATCCTGAATATTCACTAGAAGGACTGATGTTGAAGCTGAAGCTCTAACACTTTGGCCACCTGATGCAAAGAGCAGACTCATTAGAAAAGACCCTGATGCTGGGACAGATTGAAGGCAGGAAGAGAAGGGAATGACAAAGAATGGGATGGTTGGGTGGCATCAACTCACTCAATGGACATGGGTTTGAGCAAGCTCTGGGAGACGGTGAAGGACAGGGGAGCCTGGTGTGCTGCCGTCCATGGGGCTGCAGAGTTGGACACAACTGAGTGATTGAACAATACCCTTAGCTCCCCAAAGCCACCTTAGGGAAGCAGCTTGCAACGTGAATTCAGCAGCAGGAGCCAGCCACTTTTACCAACCAGCATATCTCTCCCAAGTCTCTCCTCTCTAGAAACTCCGAAACTCCACTGCTTTTAAAAGTCATCCTGGTTGACAATGGTCCAGTTGACTGACATAAAATCATACACTACTCTCATAGGTAGTTAACACTCTTTTGATTTGGAATTAACTTATAAAAAGAATCACATTTGAAATCTACCCTTACATTCTGAAATATTATATGTCAACTCAGTTGACCAAAGTGACTGGTTCCAATCTGTTGTGGAGCCCTAGGGTTCCATGCAGGTGCCCTGGGGCAGAGGAAGCCAGAGGCTGACAGTGGGGCTTCGGGGTGAAAGCTGCAGAGCGCTGCTTTCCTGCCCAAGATCGCCCATTCTCTCCCCTAACTTTCTCCATACTGGGCTTCCATGTAAAGGCTTATTCGGAGAAAAAAGTTTCTGTTAATGTTTTTCAAAGTGACTTGAAATTTAAAGTGTGCATTCTCTTCAACTCAGAAATGTAGCTTTAAAAAATTACACTGCAGAAAAAAAAATTGAACTCACGATCAAAATTTATATATCAAGAACTCTGTTATCATTACTTTGTAATAGCAGTACATTGGGAACAACCTAACAGTTTCCAATAGCGGAATAGATAATCAACCTATGGTATAGTCATACTATAGAAAAATACTATACAGTTGATCAAAATGCATGAAAAGATCTTCAGGACACATATAAGTTTTTTAAAATTTCAGTAAAATGTGCTTAGTACAGTCCAATTTATGAAAAGATAAGGTTATATACTTGCCTACTGTTGTTTTTGTTTAATTGTTACATCAAGTCTAACTCTTTGTGACCCCATGGACTGTAGCCCACCAAGCTGCTCTGTCCATGGGATTATTCAGGCAAGAACACTGGCATTTCCTTTTCCAGAGGATCATCCAACCCAGGGATCAAACCTGTGTCTCCTGCATTGGCAGGCAGATTTGTTACCACTGAGTCACTAGGGAAGTACATACTTACCTATATATTTAATAAATGCTTAGAACAACGGACTAGAAAGTTATAGTATATCAATTGTTTCTCGGGATTACCTCTAGGAAAATATGTAAGGTTGGTAGGCTGGTAAAGAAGGACTGTCACACTTTCACATTTTCTTCCAAATCTTCCTGAGTTGTTTGAATGTTCTACACTTAGATTTCATCCACTTATAGCTTATGCACATTATTATAGAAAACATTTTTACAGAGCTTGAAACCAACTGGGTGAGATCATCATGGTGCTAATGGAACCATGAATATCTGCCTTTTTCCTACATTATCAAGTTAGTGCCACGGACAGAGTATCTCTGTTTGTCTGGAAAAAATTGAACCTACTAATCCCAGACCAGCCTTCTCAACCACAGATACACTGTTACAGTCAGATCAGGTGAGAGAGCCACTGGTTTGTGGCTTTCAGCTCAGCATGTGTCTTATTGGCAGGTTTGTGGTTCTGCTCTTTGTTCTTTGTTTTAAACCATATTATACAATTCATCCATTAACAGTACCCAATTCACCACTATTTAGTATGTTCACAGAGTCGCAAAACCATCACCACAATTGATTTCAGAGTATTTTTATCACTCCCAAAAGACAGCCCTTACCCATTAGCAGTCGTTCCTCATGCTCCTCCCCATCTTCTATGATCCACAGATCTATTTTGTCTCAATAGATACACCTATTCTGGAAGCTTAATACAAATGAACTTATACAACACGTGACCTTTTGGCTCTAGCTTCTTTCAGTGAGCAAAATTTTTTCAAGGACACCATTCCACGTGTCAGTATGTCATTCATTTTCATTGCTAAGTAATAGCCCTTTAGATGGATATACCACATTTTATTTATCCATTCATTAGCTGATGGACATTTGTGCTGCTTCCGCTTTTTGGTTTGTGAATAATGTTGCTCTCCACATTTGCACGTAAGTTTTTGTATGTACCTACGTTTTCATTTCTCCTGGTAATATATCTAGGAGTGGAATTACTAGGTCATATGATAATTCTACTTTTTAACATTTTGAGGAATTGCCAGACTTTTCCAATGAGGTTCTACCTGTTTACATCCCCACCAGCAATGCCTATATTCTTGCCAAAACTGGTTTTGTCTGTCTTTTTGATCATGGTCTTAGGAAAGAAGAAGCAGTTCCCATTATGTTCTTGTGTATTTGAGAACGACCACATGTATTAATTAGGCTTCTACTACAATAGCACCACATAAGAAAAACCACCCCAAACTTCTGGGGCTTTAACTACAAGCATCTACTTCTCCGTTTAACATGTGTGCATTGACTGTGGCTCCGCTGGGCTTGCCTGGGCAATGGTTCTGATCCATTTCATGAGTCCTTATCCTAGGACCAGGGAATTCTCTTCTCATAAGGGAGCTCAGAATCTCAGCAGCAAATAGAAATACCCTGTGACCTAAAACAGGCACAAGTCACTTCTCTCAAACAATTATCAAAAAAATTTATGTCTCCAAACCCAACTTTACTGGAGCTGGTGAGTAAACTTGGCTTGCAATGGCAAAAGGTACAGTGTATAAGTTTACTAAGTATAGAAGTAAAAAGCTGGGAACAATAATCCAGTCTACCCTACCACTCAGTTCTCTATCTGCACGTCTATCCTCTTTCTTGTTTCCTAACATGGCTTAGCTTTTATGTGTAATATGTTGCTGTCATTAAATTTTACTATGCCTCAAATTACAGAAACCCTTTTTGTTAACCAAATAACTCCTCCTCCCAATCTCTCTGTCTAGACACCACCACCCAAATAGGAATCACCAGAAGCTCAAATAATTACAAATTAGAGCACCCATCTCCCATCATGCTTTCTTCTCTTTCGTATCAAATGCTGCTAGCTTCCACCCAATATTTCTTCTTCTTTCTTAGAAAACAACAAAAAAATGATTTGATTCAGAGTAGCAATGTGCTTTTCCCCCCGCCTCTCTCATTTTGTAGCTGAGGTTCACCCTGGGATAAGTCTACTGTGAATTCCTGGAAAACTTTGGTTTCTTTGTCATTTTCTTCTCATTGCTGTTACCTAGGACAAGGATGTGAGACTAGAGGTGAAATGGCTATATTTTAATCATGTCTAGATGGAAGCCACTTGCTAAGACTCGGGGTGCAGAATGGAAGGAGGAACATGGAACATTGATGCCATCAGGAAGTTCAGCCCCACTTGGCCTGCCCGCTTCTGGAGTATTAGGTCACCCTCGGATAGTCAGGCATCAGTGTCCACGTGGACTACCAAATAATTTAGAAATTTTTTAATGTGGTAATTGAAATCGAAAGTGAAGTCTCTCCGTCGTGTCCGATTCTTTGTGACCCTGTGGACTATAGCCTACCAGGCTCCTCCTCCGTCTGTCCATGGGATTTTCTAGGCAAGAGTACTGGAGTGGGTTGCCATTTCCTTCTCCAGGGAGATCTTCCTGATCTAGGGATCGAACCTGGGTCTCCTGCATTGTAAGCAAATGCTTTTACCGTCTGAGCCAATGTGGTGATTGATTTCCTAAATGCTCTATAAACTTCTAATCTTTCATCTCAGTTATTCTTTGCTCTCTTCAACCACCTACGCACCCAGTTTCCATTCTTTGTTTGTGTCCCACCTACCTGGAAGCTGATGTTGGTGACTTGTCATCCAGGGTCCCTTGCTTGTTGTCTTTTTGTTGAGTTTGGCCACGGAGGTGCTGGCATAAGCAGAGCAGAAGGAAAAGAAGTCAGGGTATTTCTTCCCGCCCACTCTCTGCTTTGGTGCCTCTGCTCTGGCAGTGGTCACAAGCTTCCCAACCTCAGCTCCCACAGGATAGCCCTCTCCCAGGGTTCCGGCTCTCCGGAGGGCCCTTAGTCTGAGCCAATGTGGTATTGATTTCCTAAATGCTCTATAAACTTCTAATCTTTCATCTCAGTTATTCTTTGCTCTCTTCAACCACCTACGCACCCAGTTTCCATTCTTTGTTTGTGTCCCACCTACCTGGAAGCTGATGTTGGTGACTTGTCATCCAGGGTCCCTTGCTTGTTGTCTTTTTGTTGAGTTTGGCCACGGAGGTGCTGGCATAAGCAGAGCAGAAGGAAAAGAAGTCAGGGTATTTCTTCCCGCCCACTCTCTGCTTTGGTGCCTCTGCTCTGGCAGTGGTCACAAGCTTCCCAACCTCAGCTCCCACAGGATAGCCCTCTCCCAGGGTTCCGGCTCTCCGGAGGGCCCTTAATGCTACTTCCTCGGATAATAATGGCTCCCGAACACTGCTGGTGTCTGGCGGCCTCAACATTCCTTGTTTGCTCCTATAACTCTGCCCAGTCTCTCTATGTGGCCCCTGAAGTCCAGTGCCTTCAAATAAACCATCTGCAATGAATTGTTTCCAGCTGGCCCGACTAACGCAGTAAAACCTCTCGGTATACATGCTTCAGGTTTGCATTTCAGTTACATTTCTCATAATCTTCCCTTTGCTTGAAATCCCTTTCCTCCCACTTCTGTGTCTACCTGTCCTTCCAGGCCCTCTCAGATGCCACTGCTTCTAAGTAGCCTCCCTTAATTCCCACACCATGGAAATCTCTTCTTCCCTGAAACTCACTCAGCTCATACTTGAGAGTTATTATCTTTATTTTGCTTTATAGTGACTTACGTACATGTAACTCTGGCCAGTTTGCATATTCTTTGAAGTCTGAATGTATACCTACATCTGATTTGTTTTTCTCTCTCTCCTTAATATTCCTCCTTGAACTCCACCTCCCTCCCCAAAGCACCTGAAATAAAGCTTCATGCCAAATGGGTATTCTATCCCTCATTTTTTTTTACCATTTGTTACTGCTGCTGCTAAGTCACTTCAGTCATGTCCGACTCTGTGTGACCCCAGAGAAGGCAGCCCACCAAGCTCCCCCGTCCTTGGGATTCTCCAGGCAAGAACATTGGAGTGGGTTGCCATTTCCTTCTCCAATGCATGAAAGTGACAAGTGAAAGTGAAGTCGCTCAGTCGTGTCCGACTCTCAGCGACCCCATGGACTGCAGCCTTCCAGGCCCCTCTGTCCATGGGATTTTCCAGGCAAGAGTACTGGAGTGGGGTGCCATTGCCTTCATTTGTTACTACTGATTGCTATTATAACAGACACCAGTCACTAATTTATTATAATGGTACACTTATGAAGGTGATGGCATAGATTAAAATTTCCCTTTGGTAATAACATGGTTGTTACATTTAAATATGCAAATTAATCTATAATATACATCTATAATAAATGCATATGAAAATATGCAATTCATCTATGATACATATATAATACAGGACTTTGTTTTTATTTAAAAGTTTTCTGATTATAAGTCTTATTTTCTCCCAATACTTTTTCTTGGGTATCAAAGACACAAATCCTGCATGGGCAAATATTCATTTGTAACAAGTTTTTTTAACATTAGGAGTTGGAATAGAAGTGACAGTTACCTTCTAAGCCAGTATTTTAAAGCTGTGTCCTGCGGAGTGCTATCCAGTCTTGCCAGGAATGAGGATATACTGAAAAGCCCTCAGTAGGCTTTCACTTGAAGAAGGGTTCTGATCTTCAGAATTAAAAACAATTTCTCTAATCTCACCTCCTACTCCAAACACCCTTAAAGTGTCTCTGCTTAGTGTCTTAGTGTTTTGCTAACTCTCTTGCCTAAATATCTCCATATCTGGAAATTCACTGACTATGCAATAAGATTAAACAATGTGTTTTCAAACAACTCTAAGTTTAGAAAGTTCTATATTATATTTGGCTAAAATCTGATGACCCATCTTTCTTCCACTCGAAGCAGTAAGGAATATATCTAAAGTTACTTCCTCAAAATGACAGTACTTTATGATGGTGATCATGTTGCCACAAGTCTTTCTTTAAATTAAAAACCTTATTTCCTTCAAATGGTCTTTGTATGACTTATTTGGAAAACCAACTAGGGTTGCAAGTTATTTGTCAAAATCTCGCTTAAAACACAATGCCTAGAACTAAATGTAATTTTTCCTGATGTATAATGACAAGGGCAAAACATAGTGATATTATTACTTTCTCTATTCTGAGTATTTAAAGGCAAGTTTTAGGAATTATCAATTTCTAATCTGGCATGTAAGGAGCTTATAAGTTACTATTCCATCCTAACCAGTAAAAAGCTAAACAAACTAAAGAAAAAAATTCTTCTTTGATGCATAAGATCACATGGCAAATCACCACCTCAAAAATTGGAGAGCTGGGTGAATATAGAAAATAATAACTTCCCAGAGCAGAAACTTCTGGAGAATAGTACTGGAGTAAGAAACCCTGAAATGTAGTTAATGGATTGCTAAAGCAATAAAACAACAACAAAAAATTAATTAAAAGCATACAGATTGGGAAGAAGAAAAAAACAGTTTTTTTTTTCCCACAGATGATGTAATTATGAAGAAAATCCAAAACAATCAACAAAAAATATTCCAGGAACTAGTAAAGTGACTATAACAAGGTTGTAGAAACAAGGTTGTCATACAAAAGTCAATCTCTTTCTTACATACCAGCAGTGAACAAGTGGAATTTGAAATGAAAGCCATTTTACCATTCATATTAGCAAGCCTCCTGCAAAATGAAATAGTTTTGTATAAATCTAACAAAATATGTGTAAGACCTACATGAAAAAAGTTATAAAACTCTTACGAAAGATATGAAAGAACTAAATAAATGGAGAAACATTCCATGTTCATTAATAGGAAGACTCAATGCAGTCAAGATGTTAGGTTTTTTAACTTGATCTATGGATTCCACACAATCTCTATCAAAATCTCAGCAAGTTATTTTGTGGATTTCAACAAGTTGATTCCGAAGTTTATAGGAAGAGTCAAAAGCTGCATAGTAGCTAAGGAGTACTACTCCTTAGTATTGACCAAGGAGTGAATGTCAGAGCACGATGCTATTCCACTTCAGGATATACTATGAAGTTACAGTCATCAAGACAGTGTGGTATTCACAAAAGAACAGACAAATAGACTAGTGGAACCAAACAGAGAGCACAGAAATAGATCCACACAAACACAGTCAACTGATCTTCGACAGAAGAGCAAAGAAAATACTATGGAACCAAAAACAAACAAAACAAACAAAAAACAGACAGAGAGAACAGACAGGTGGTTGTCAGAAGAAAGGAGGTGGAGGATGCAAAATTACTGAAGAGGATTAAGAAGTACAAACCCTCACTTATTTAAAAAAACACCATGGGAAGGTAACATGTGGCATAAGGAATATGGTCAGTAATATTACAGTAACTTTGTATGGGGACAGATGGTTACTAAAATTATTAGTGATCATTTCATAATGTATGCAAATGTCAAATGATTGTGCAGTATACCTGAAACTAATATACTATTGTAAATCAAATATATTTCAATTAGAAAAAGAAGTACAATGGACAGTCTTTTTCAATAAATGAAGTTGGAACAACTGGACATCCAGATGGAGAAACTTCTCATTTGAGTCTGTCCCCTTTAAAGAGCTTTCCCAGAAGCATTTCCAAAGATTTCTGCCGATAGTTAATTGAGCACCTCACTCTAGAAGGGAGCCTGGGAAATGTAGTTTCATGGTTGGTATATTGCCATACTCAACACTGTCATTCTTTTACAAATCAGAAGGGCAGAATGAATATTAGGTGGGAAACCAGCAAAATCTCTTTCTTAGTCTAATACATAATCCAAGGAACTGTATTTTAAATCACTTTTTCCACCCTATACAGGTATGGTTGATTTTTTTCCTCCTTTTGAAACTAATTTCCCCGTATGAATACTTCATATTCATTGTCTTAAATCACAGTATGGCTTGTTGCGTTGTTTTTCTATCTTAATTTGCTCATTTAACAGGATTAACTATTCCTTCTACCTTTAGCATATCTGAAAATTTGTGTATTACGCTGGAATGCTCAGAGAAGAGACCACCTTTGAAGTTGATGTCAGCACAAAAGAATGCACAACACCCAAGCTACACTTCTCCATCTTTTCACAAAGATGTCATAAAAATTTTTTATCAAATGCTTACTTAATTCCAAGTGTTCTAATTCCACTGTATTTCCATGGTATGCTGCTGCTACTGCTGCTAAGTCCCTTCAGTTGTGTCCAACTCTGTGTGACCCCATAGACGGCAGCCCACCAGGCTCCCTCGTCCCTGGGATTCTCCAGGCAAGAACACTGGCGTGGGTTGCCATTTCCTTCTCCAATGCATGAAAGTGAAAAGTAAAAGTGAAGTTGCTCAGTCATGTCCAACTCTCAGCGACCCCATGGACTGCAGCCCACCAGGCTCCTCTATTCATGGGATTTTCCAGGCAAGAGTACTGGAGTGGGGTGCCATCGCCTTCTCCGCGTAGTATATATACTGTTGTTCTACAAGACCATGTAGGACATCCTATTGACGTGAAAAAAATATTCATATTACTTACATAAAAATAGGTTATGAAACAGAATGTGCAACATGAGCCTATAGTAGTTCATTTAAGATCTAGAAGGCTTCAGATGTTACAGGGTTATCTGTGAGTGATGGGACGATTGGTAATTTTTTTTCTTTGCTTTTCTGTCACGGGCATTTTCAACAATGCATTTTCTAGTGTAGTAAATATAACTGATCCAAAAAAGGAACCGATTCTTCTAGAAGCATTGTAGAGAAAGAGTTTTCAAAATGTAAGGTAGAACTGGACAGACTTGGTGATCACTTATGTGGGAAGAGGAGGGTTTAGAGGGATCCTCAACTAAAGAGTGATTGCTAGCTAAGAAAATCACTCATTGAGCTTATTAATTGGTTAATTTAAAAATTCAACTTTGGAGGAAAATATAACGGGCTACTTTCTGATTATGTAACCAACCACCTCAAAATTTAGTGGCTTAAAAATAAAAACATTTTTCTTATACTCATAAAAGTGCATCTGGGGCAGTGCTCAGCAGGGGTCTCTCCTCCCTGATTTGCTCTCATTGGTTTGGGGAGTTTTAGGGCCCGGGCTTGAGGGGATCAGGAATTATATGAATGTATGTCTCACCAGTATGGTGGCTTCAGTTATTCCAAGGTGCTGAGACTGAGGTGGAGGCAGGGGAGGCGGAGAGAGGGCAAGAAGAAAGGATGGGAACCACACAGATCATGTGGTTCCATGCTAGCCATTGCTTCACTACAAGTCCAAAGACGTATAGCAGGTGGTTGGGTGGCTGGGTAGGTGTGGCGCAACTACTTGGGCTGTGGTCTCCAGACAACTGTATGAGTAACTGTGTGTTTTTTGAAGCAATCCATGGGATGGAGGAAGGAAAGGGAAGTTTACCTGACCTGATCCTTCCTATATTGGTTTTCTGTTGCTGCACAATAATTCACCACGAACTTAATGACTTTACAGATCATTAAAATACCCACTTATTAGCTCACAGTTTTGTAGGTCAGAAAGCAGGCAGAGCTGGGTTATCTGCTGGGGGGGCGGGTATCACAAGGTTGGAATCAAGGTGAGCCCTGAGTTTTCACTGAAGGCTCTAGAGAAGATTCACTTCCAAGTTCATTCTTGCCGGCAGAATTCAGCTGCTAGTGGTTTTACAAAGGAAGTCCCTGTTTCTTGGCTGGCTGTTAGTTTGAGGCTGCCCTCAGCTCTTAGAGGTCCCCTGCTTGCCTTGTGATGTGTTCTCTCCATATCTGAACAGGTAATGGACAGTCAAATCATTCTTGAGCTCTAAATCTCTTTCTATTCTAAAATTAGCTAGGGAACATGCTCTGTTTTAAAAGTACACATACAATAAGGTCATGCTCATTAGGATAATTTATCTTTTTTTTTAAATTGCAGGAAAATTGTTTTACAATATTGTTAGTTTCTGTCATCTATCAACATGAATCAGCCATAGGAATACATATATCCTCTCCCTCTTTAACCTCCCTCCCATCTTACACCATATCCCACCCTTCTATCTAAGCTGTCACTGAGCACCAGATTTGAACTCCCTGCATCATACAGCAAATTCCCACTGGTCAACTGTACCATCTAACAAAATCTAATCTTGGGAGTAAAAGTCATCAAATTATACATCAATTATACACAGCACATTTACCAGGGTCCAACTCTTTGTGATCCTACAGACTGTAACTCACCAGGCTCCTCTATCCATGCAATTTTCCCAGCAAGAATCCTGGAATGGGTTGCTATTTCCTCCTCCAGTGGATTTTCCCAACCCAGGGATTGAAGCCCCATCTCCTGCACCTCTAGCATTGCAGATTCTTTATGGCTGAGCCACTGGGAAAGCCCACTCCATGGTGGTAAACATTCCCATATCTAACTTAAGAGCTGCTGGATAGTATACCAAGACCAAGACTGGGGCTGATGCTATAATGTTAACAGATGAGCCATGGAAATGAAACTATGCCACCTCTGTTCCCCTTCTATGACTTCTGGCAAAAAGAATGCTCTGAGAATCCTCACACTTTGAGGTATTCAATAAATGTTTGTTGAAAGACCTATGTATTGGACAGAAGAGAATAAGTATTTATAAATGAGAGACTATCAACAGGTAAATAGATTCTAAATGAGCACCTAGCTGTTTTCAAAGCGTCTCTCCAGTTCTGAATGAATTACATTCCTGGGTCCTGAGAGAGTAAGAGGTGAGATTTCTGCCAAACCAATTCAGCATATATTTGTTAAATAAACAAGGCAACAAATTAATTTTGTTTGGTGATCCTCTGTCTACAGGACTTGAAAGCCTATCCAAACCACCACCTCATCCACCCCCATCAAAATGCTAATTTAGCAGTGTATATTCTTTCCTGGTGATACTGTAGGAAAACTCTTAGAGACTGTCATTCTTACATTTCATTAAAACTAAACATCTTTTAAAAGGCACGATCACTAAAACTCAAACTGTAAGTTCGAGGAGTGCAAATAAGTCCATGTTAAAATACTGGAAGTATTTTTCGGAAATATGTATTTGTGGAGAAGGAAATGGCAAGCCACTCCAGTATTCTTGCCTGGAAAAGTCCATGGACAGAGGAGCTTGGCGGGCTGCAGTCCATGGGGTTACATGACTGAGCATGTATGCATGAGGGTGGAGGGTGATGGGTTGGTAGCAATAAACTGTAGAACAAAGGAAAAAAAAAATATGTGTTTGCCCTGTGCTATACCTGTCTCTTATACACATCTCCTCAAAATTTCTTGCCCCAGCTGTTAAGAGATATCTACTCTGAACAACCTTATAGAAGAAGGGCTCCCTTAAGATGGTAGCTTTCCACATCCATGCCTATAGATACTTACTCTTTTTGGGTAAGGGCAGCAGCTCACTCATCTGGCTGCTGCCCCTTCTCGCCTCATTCAAGGGGATCTGTAAAGTGCCAGGTCTCATTCTTTTTCTCAACCTCGCCTTCTCTAACTGCCTTACCTTACAGAGTCCATGGTAACTG
>SJYC01029888.1:0-55621 GCA_006408675.1 Madoqua kirkii | reverse complement strand
GCATTTTCTTTTAATCAGAATAATTTTGACTATTCTGAATAATTTTGAAGATATTTTAATATATGTAATGCTTTTCTCATCCTGTGGTACATTTGTAAAAGAGTAAATTAGTATGTCTATTATGAACAAAAGTCTACTATGAACTAAATACTACCTACATACAAATGGTGCAAAAAACAGGTGTTAGAAACACTACCTCTCCGCATGAAATTTACTTTCAATTTACAGACAAGACACAATTAGAAAACAAAATATGATGCATTTAAAAAGTCTTTAGAGTTGGAAGAACCCTCAGAGATTTTAATCGTAAAATCTCAGATTTATCCTAAAATCCTCTCAGTTGAGAAATGAGGACAGAAAACATATAGAAACTGGAAAAAAGATAAGTATAGCTTCCAGGAATGAAAATATATAAAACGGCTATGTGCAATATTTGTTTCCTATCTTTCTGATTATAAATTCAAAAAGGGTCAAACAGTCTGATAGGAAAGCGACAATGGTCCAAAAATAAGTGGTTCTCACCCCCATTTTTATTCTGTGCTGTTTATTTCTTCCTTGCCTGCTCTGTTTAATTGTTTTTATAATCCAAGAATATGATGTACCCAACTTTATAACTGGCTAGCTGAAATCTTCGGTGATTTCTCCTCCATTCATCCTCAGAATTTTATCTCTAGTCCAAGCAAAAAAACCCCAGAGCCTATTTTGTGTTTGTAAACTGCACACCGCTGTGTGAATGTGATCACATTAAAATACGTGCAAACTTGGCAGTTAGGAAATGTCACTGCAATCGTTAGGACATGAAATTTCAATCTCTTTGATAAAGATACATCTTTCAGCCAAGCCCTGGCAGAAAATCTTAGGTTCCTGTTAGACCCTTCCCTCCCCAGTCAGCTGCCGGGCTCCATCCGGAGGGATGAGGGCTCTCCTTTTCCATCACAGTTAAACGTTCCCAGACTCAGGAGAAACCCTGGGTTTCTGCAGGGCACTCAATATGCAGCTAAGTGTCCCAGCTCTGTAAAGGGCAGCTGGAAATGGATTTAAAATGGCAACGCGGACCAATCAGCGCCGCCGCGCCAGAAGCAGACATTTACACGCGCCTCCTCCACAGGCACAGAGGAACCTGGCGGTGCCTAACTCCCTACTTAGGGCTGTAAAGTAGGCGTTTTTTAATTCCACGGTGGTCTGTATTTGGGGGAGAGAAAAAAATCTTCCTTGAGTAAAAGTTTTTATTTTGGAATTGGCCCAAAATAATTTTGGGTGTGATGTGTGAAAATCTGAACCTAATTTTTTCAGTTTTTTGTTATTCAAGGATGAAAAGAGGTACGTTTTTAACTGTACTCCACCTTTTTCAAAACGGACTGGGGTCATTATGGTGTTCACATAACTCAGAAACAGCCCAGGCTATAAAATTAGGACTTGGCAGAGAGGGAGTTCCTAGGGAGAAGGTTAAATCAAGGTAAACTGAAGGGAGAATTGGACAGTTGGCGCAATTGTGGAGTTAGGAAGCATGAGGTCCGCTCGTTAGGCAACTCCTCTACCCTGCGAGCGCTGGAAGCCGGACGCATAGAGCCAGTCGAAGGGAGGTTTCGCTCGCCTTTAGCCCTTCCCGGAGAAAAATGCTCAGTGGAGGCTGGTGCGCTCCCGTGCCTGTGTGCACATCGTTTGCAAGTGTGCCTGTGTGCGAATGTGCCTGTGTTTCTGCGTGCATGTGTGCATATAAGTGCGCGCGTGTTTGTTTACATGTGTTTATGCCTGCTTGTGTCTGTGGGAGTGTGCACGTGTATCTAAGTGCACGTGTGTGGATTTGCGAGCAAGTCTGTGTGTGTGTGTGTGTGTGTGTGTGTGTGTACGCGCGCGCGTTCTCGATGGGTCGTGCAATCTTCGAGGAGGGTATTCCGACGCAGAGCAGGGCTGTGGGGGCTTGTTCCTACTCCCCTTCATTTGATCCCACTCCCAGGAAACTAGAACTCTGCCGCGCGTGCAGCCAGACGCTTTCTGCAGAGTGTTGGCTCCGCATCGTAGAGGTGCAGGTAAAGGCCAAGCCCCTACAGGCGGCTCCGGGGCAGCCACATTCCCGCGCCTTTCTAGGACAGCCGCCCAGGAGCGACCTCGGGCGGCGGGCGGGGCTAGGCCGGCGGCGAGCCGGCCCGGGATTCCCGGCCTGTCCCTTTAACCCCGCCGTGAGGCGGGAGCACGTGAGCGGGGCTCCGGGTGGCACCCGGGCGCCGCCGCCGCGGAGGCAGTTGTATTTCGAACACTGCCTCTGGCCCGCGGCCAGGCGCCTTGGCTCGGCGGTCTGCCTGGCCTCCCTCCTCCTCATACTTTTCCTCCAGCGCAGCCCCCTCCCCTTTATCCGCCCACGATTAGAGGTGGGCACTCCCCCCATCTCGCCGCCCCCTCCCCAAGCACACACACACTCAACCCGCTCGAATTCTGGGGTAGAAACTCAGAAAACTTCCAGCCTGGGCAGCGCGCGCTTGGTGCAGGCGCAGGAGTAATCAGCCCGTCCCCCTCCAATTCTCCGGTGCCGCTGCCGCCCGCTCCCGCCACCCGAGAAGGAACGGTGCCACCCACCGCTCCGTCCCCTGCCTGAGCCCAGTGCCCGACCGGATCCCCGCAGAATCTCCCCATCCTCCCTTCGCTTTCCGACTGCCCAAGGCGTTATTTGTTTTCTCTCTCTTTCTCTTTCTTGCTCTGCGGGCGCGGAGCGGGGGGGAAGAGGAGGAGGAATTCTTTCCCCGCCTAACATTTCAAGGGACACAATTCACTCCAAGTCTCTTCCCTTTCCAAGCCGCTTCCGAAGTGCTCCCGGTGACCGCAACTTCTGATCCCAAACTGAGAGGGAGCCTCCCAACTTCAATTCCTCTTCTCCTTCTCCTTCGCTTTCCTCCTCCTCTCACTACCTCCACCTCCACCGCCACCTCCACCTCCGGCACCCACCCACCGCTGCCGCCGCCACCAGCAGCGCCTCCTTCTCTCCTCCTCCTCCCCTCTTCTCTCTTTTTGGCAGCCGCTGGACGTCCGGTGTTGATGGTGGCAGCGGCGGCAGCCTAAGCAGCAGCAGCCCTCGCCGCACGCCAGCTCTCGCCCACCTCGCCTCATTCTCCAGCCCTACCTCGCAATCTCCCGAAAGGTGCCGGGCTGATTCAGGGAGGCGGAGGCGAAGCGGCTGCAGCGGCGGTAGGAGCGGCGGCGGCAGCGGTAGCGGCGGCGGGAGGCAGGATGAGCGCACGCGGTGAAGGCGCCGGGCAGCCGTCCACTTCAGCCCAGGGACAACCTGCCGCCCCGGCGCCTCAGAAGAGAGGACGCGGCCGACCCAGGAAGCAGCAGCAAGTCAGTACGCGGGCGGGGTGGGGGCAGTAGCCCACCTCCGCTACCTCCGCGAGGGCCCCGCGACGCGCGGCCACCCTAGCGCGGGAGTCCAGGCGCCACGGCCGCCCCACGCCGCCACGGGGGCGGGCTGCGGAGTCCGCGGCGCGAGTGCGCGGCTGAACCCCGCTCCCCTCCGGCCGGGAGGTGGGAGCCGCGGCGGGCGGCAGGGTGCGAGCAGGAGGTGGAGTCGGGCGAAGCGTCCTCGGACTTTCGCTATTGTGCCCGGCCCGAGTGGCGGGGTGACTCCTGGCGACGGGAAACGGCCGGGTCCGACAAACGGGGACTAGCCAAGCACTTTCCTAGCCGCTTTATAGTGGCCCGGGAGGAGGGGTCCTCTGGCGGGTCAGGGTTGGAGGGGCTGAAGTCTTGGGGGCCCGGAGGCTCTTTCTCCCGCCAACCCCGGCTGCTCGCTGGCCAGGAACTGGCGCGCCGCAGCCGCCCCCTTGGCGCCCTCCCCAAGTTCTCGGTGGCCTGAGTCTCGCGCCCTCCCGACAAAGAACTCGTGGGCCCGCCCGGTTCTGTTAGGGCTCTTTAAATGCGGCGCGGCGTCCGATCTGCGGCCGCCGCTGCTGAGGTGTCCCAGGAAAGGGGCTGCAGGAGATCCTGCGTCCCCACGGGACAGGATTAACTAGTTTGGCTAAGGACGCAGTGGAAAAGTAGTGTCCAAGAGGGTGCACGGTAGCTAGGGTCACTTCCTCGCCAGGCGCCCAGTCCCCTTTTTGCCTCCGGATCCCGCGCCTCAGCGCTGCAGACATTAAGTATACCCTTCCAGAACGGGTGGCTGGGGGCTGGGAGGGGACGATCGAGGGGCGCCCGGGACCCCGCCGAGTGGAGGGTTTTGTCTGCGGATGCAACCAATTAAGCGTGCAGCCGGCGCTTGCAGAGCTGCGCGCAGCGCCCAGGGCGGAGGGGTTTTGTTCGCGGCAATTTCCAAGCCTTCGCGGGTAGGGCTCGAGCGGGACTTGTCTATTGAGAACATTTAAACTCCGCTTCCGCGGGCTTTAAAACTACTTCTGGGTTCTTTAGCTTTAAAGCGCTTCTTTCAGGGCAAATAGGCCGAGTAGAAAATAATCCGAGTCCCAAAGCTACCTAGAGCAAGGTGGGGAAACCGAACAATGTTTGCTTGCCATTGCGTTTTAGAAAAGCTGTTGTACCTTTTGAAATCATCAAAGGAAACAAGCCAATCTAAAGGCCCCAGAGTTTTCCCGCTCTGCCCGAGCGACACTTTACACCGCGTTAGGATCCCGTTTTACACCTCCCAGAAAGTCACTGCCCTTCCCCCCGCCCTTGTTTCCCACCCGCCACCCAGCTTTCTCAAACTCTGCTAATTGCCCCCCACCTCCGAAAAATAATCCAAATAAAATTGCAGCGGGGTCTGGAGGTGATTGAAGGTTTTACCTTTAAGTTAAAGCAGAGTTCACAAAGAAAGAAAAATGTGTCTCCGATATTTCTCCGGATGTGCCCACTGGCGCTAGTGGTCCCACGGAAGCTTGCAGGAAACCTTTCCCAGATTGTCTAAATAGGATGCGAATTTTCATTGAAGACTTTAATGCATTTTAAGCTAATTAGTCTCATTTAATCACCGAATCTAAATGAAATGTTAATTGATGATTCACTGGATAAATATTTAGGATCTGGAATATTAATCATCGCATTCTCTTAACCACTTGAGTATTTACTACTTGGCATAGAAGCCATTTAAAGTTTTGCTAAACCTATTGATAGTTTCAATTTCTCCATCCCAGACACTTGCATTCCTTCTCACTACCAGCCGCCCCCCCCCAACCCTTTTAGTTTCCTTCAGTCTATCCCCATAAGGGTTTTTCCAAAAGAAAGTTTTGGAAAAAATGCTTATTTTTATCAAAAGATATTTAAATATAGACTGGAGACCATGCCTGCATCTCCAAAGGGAAGTGAAGAATTGAAGCAATTATCTAGATAATTCAAGCAAAGCCTTCCATAACGGAGTTACCCTAATTATTTGGAAATTTTAGGAGGAATGGAGTTATTTTAAGTTGAAAAAGTTGGATAATTGCTCCAATACTTTACTCAATGTGTTGATTGAGTCATAATTGACTTACAATGCAGATATACAGAATGATCAAAAGCCACCTTTTCAATATGGGAGATTGTTGAAATATTTATGATGTTAACTTCATATTTCTGTTACCTGCATCTCCAAAGGGAAGTGAAGAATTGAACAATTATCTAGATAATTCAAGCAAAGCCTTCCATAACGGAGTTACCCTAATTATTTGGAAATTTTAGGAGGAATGGAGTTATTTTAAGTTGAAAAAGTTGGATAATTGCTCCAATACTTTACTCAATGTGTTGATTGAGTCATAATTGACTTACAATGCAGATATACAGAATGATCAAAAGCCACCTTTTCAATATGGGAGATTGTTGAAATATTTATGATGTTAACTTCATATTTCTGTTTTTAAAATGGTAGTACAGTGGAGAGTAGTATTTGTATAAAATGCTTATTATTTCTCTCAGTTGCCAAATATACAACCTTGCATATTTTGCACTTTAAGGATATATAACTTTCTTTCTGGAACATGCAACCTTGTCAGCCTTTGTTACCTTTCTCTGGTTGAAATAGAATCTAGTTTTCATATGCAAAGTAGAATTTCCTCTTTTAATCCCTGGATTAAAAGTCTAGTTATTTCCCCTTTCTGTAAACTCTGTACCAGCATCATCCGTTTGTGCTTGAACTGAATGTGTTCCAACGGTTCTGTTGAGCAGCACAGGCATAAAATATATCTATAGAGTCAGGGTCAATTTCTTTCAGACATTCTTGCCACAACAGAATTTTTTTTTCCCTCGAAACTAGGAGCCAACCGGTGAGCCCTCTCCTAAGAGACCAAGGGGAAGACCCAAAGGCAGCAAAAACAAGAGTCCCTCCAAAGCAGCTCAAAAGGTGAGAGATTTCTTAAGTCCTCCCAACTTTCTCAACACCCACAGGAACCTCCCTGTAATTTTCCCATTCTAGATCCACACCTAAGGATTTCTCCCAAGTGGGTAACCCAAGACTAATTTTCTACATTTACTATTGGTGAGATTTCCAAGCATATACTTAGCATAAAAAGTTCATGAAGCTGCTTGGGGTTGTTTTTAAACAATCATCAAATAATAAGAAACTTTAAAACAGAGATGGGGGTTGGGGGGAGATAAGAGTAGAGAATAAACAAATAAGATTTGTACCAAAAGAAAAAAGTTTGCACCAGTTGTGAAATAGTTTAAAAAAAAAAGTATAGATTTTGTTTGGCAGTGAAGTTTTTGCAATTTCCTTAAAAAATAATAAAGATTAATTTACTTTGTGCTTATTTACATATTTACTGGAAAACCAAATCCCACTCTTCAAGTTAAGGACTTTTCCAGATAGGTGATAATTAGAAGTAAATTCAATCATAGGATTCTGGGGGAGGGAAATCCATGAATTTTACAGCTTTAAATGTACTGATAAAGTATTTTGCTTGTTTGCCATCAACCTGCAATATAATACATCATCGTCTCTCAAAAGCCTTTCTATCTCAGGTGATACAGAAATGTTCTGAATAGGACAACGAGAAATTTTTAAAACAAATGTTTGACTCATTTATTGTACATTTTGGGGCAGAATAGAACCCAACCAAGTGTAACTTCCAGTGTTTTTCTTTATAAATTTTAAATTGCAGTTTAAAAACTTCATGTTTGATGGTATTTGAACTCACAAAGAAGAAATATCTCAGGATCAGTGCATACACAGAGAAGTGAAGGTGAAGACAAAAATCACAATTTTTAAACTTTACAAATAAATCAGAAAAACGTTTCTGTATTTTATTTGTAGGTTTGTATACTTGTTAAAAACAAAGGTTCAAAATGCAGAAGTCAATTTTGATGTATCTTTACAGTAGATTTGAGTATACTATGTACAGTGTTTGTTAAGAATAACTATATGCTCATCTTTGGGGAATTAATGTTTTGTGTGGTTTGCTCTATGACTGTGAGCACTAACCATATTATATTTGATAGTTTTCAGTGTTGTAAACTACCATAGCAACCAGGGATACATATAAAGTTATTTAGGGAGCAACTGTGAGTTCTTGTCTGTTTTAAGTCTTGAACAGAGCTGAAAGAACAGATTTCTAATATACTTAAATATAATTGCTTCTCAGAGTGAAGATTTAATCATACTTATATTTAATCAATACACTTTGAAGTAGTTCTAAATTAGCTTGTCATTTAAAAATGACAGTATGTAATCTGGTATTACTGACATGAATACTTTGGTTTTTTTTACCTGCTTTATTAAATTAAATAAAAAGGGCTGATTTACCAAAGAAGATTTTTTGTTGTTGTTGCGGAAGTTAATTTTATCTTAATTTGACTCTAATGGAATGGCAAAGGAATATCTTGGTAGCTAGCTGACAGACATTTAAACTATGATGTAATTGCCCTGAAAAATGCATCATTATAACATTTGCCAGGAAAAAAAAAATCTGTAAATCTCATCATAAATAAATTATTTAAAATTTAATACAAAAGAGGGAAAATTATCTCTCAGATTTTACTGTATTACATTTTCTGAATGAGTAAAGATATGCTTCTATCACCTTTTCTTCATTTTGAAAAGTTTGCCACTGACTAACAAAATCTTATATTGACAAAAGGAAAGCTGAGACTTGTGCCTAATTTACCACTTAAAGCAAAATAACAGAAAGTTGGTCTCTTCCCAAGTAAGGTGTAACTTATTTTTAGTTACTTTGGTGATAGGTGTTTATAGATGACCCTTAGACTACTCAACTTTCTGATAATTCTTCATGTGTATGCATATAACATTACAACTTCCAAACCAGAAGTAGGCTTTCTTTTTCCCAAGGAAAGTTTTCTCTGAAATCTTTCCTTCTTCCAGACAAAAGTATTTCACACACTTCTGTTATAAAAGTTCCCTTTCTAATAAAACTGGATAAATATTTTTGCTCAGAACATGACTGTTATAGTTCTTCAGTTTTATAAATTACGCTTCATTTGGAAAAGATAATACTTCACAAAATAATGAATGACATTGATGAATTATTCATGGCATGAGTAAACTTAAGGTATTTTCAGTTTCAGATCAGTATTTATTGAGTTTGCTTTTACCTTATATAAACATGATTATCAAACATATTTTTTGTCAAACATATATTGTATTCTAACAAAACATATTTTTGTTAGGACTTTGAAAAGCATTTTTTTTTTTGGAAAAATTTCATTGTTCATATCATGTAAGATAAACATACCCTGCTAGACTGACCAGGGTAGGGATGAGAAGTCTTCTGTGATTAATAAATTGGCAATTCTCCTGCAAACCAAAGCTCATCATAATGGAAAATACATAACAAAAACTGGTAAGTATATAAGAAAACAGAGCTCTAAAACTAGAGAAGATGCAATGTACACTGGGATCCTGATGATGCTGTATGTTTAATTTTTCTTGCTGCTGAAATTTCTTTACTTACACAGTTTGTGTTTGGACTCAGTAACTGGCCTTGGGGCATTTGAAAACAAAACTGCTTGTTTGAAAATTAGCAATGTGAAACTTGACAATGCATGTGGAAAGTTGCAAGATCAAGTGGAGGACTACTAAATTAGCTATCACTTTAATTTCAGGCCACATTCAATATAAAATTGATTTGTGTAATACAAAAAACAAACATTTATGAAAACACAATTTGTTATGCTTGGAACTTTTGGAAGAGAATGTAACTATTCTTGACTTTGCTTCTAGTCCATTATGACAAGTTCTCATGGATAACCATTATGTAGAAATTCTAGTTATTTCCAAGAGCACCAGTCTGAGTGCTCAAAATTCATCCCTGAACCAGAGTCATATTGTTATCTTAATAAAAGATCAGAAGTTAATGTTTTCCTGAATAAATAATTTATTCATGTTGAGTATGCATGTGTGTGTGTCTTGACCCTTTTATTTATGTGTTAGTTTGAGATATACTTGTGACCAGTTACCTCTTAATTTCCTTTTTGTTATATTTTATTTTCCTTTCCTGTTTGTGCTGGATGAAAATACTTTGTATTTTCATATTTCTCATGTTTGGAAAGTAGAAAGATCAAATCTCCTTTAGTTTAGGGTTTTTGTTGTGGCTTTTTAATCATAAAAGAACATTGAAGGGGTTTATCAGAAGTCAAAGTCATCTGTTACGTCTCAAGCCAATTGTCTTTCAGGTACTTTTAGAAAAAAAAAACCTTTTCTGAGGTTGAATTAAATTTAATTGAAAGAACTGCACATAAGATAGATCTCAGGTATGAGATAGCCTTCCTTCATATCATAGACATTCCTGAACTTCCTTTGGACTTTAGGTGTCGTGAAGAGAAAAAGCACAAAATGAAAATAGAGTTTAGGTAAAGTGTACTTCAAATAATGTATTCAGACAAACACTTGATTTATATTTTCCATTTGCCTATACAAAGAAAACCTGATATGAATTGGATACTGTAAAGAAATAAAGAATTGTTCATTTTCTAATCATGTTCCTTCCTTGAAAAGTGGTGGATTTTTCACGAATGATTAATAACACTATGCACAAATATTTTAGGAGGAAAGAATGGAGTTTCCTCATCATTTCAGACAAATGTTCAAGCATAGATGCTGAGTGAGGGCATGATTTTTTTGCAGGATATAGTAGGTCCAACCGAAGACAAGAACCAAAAGTATCATTATAGGTAAGTCAGGGAAAGATTGAATTGGAAGTTGTGGTACAATTCCAGCTTACAGCTTCTATGTTACTAATATGACTGTTTTTATAGGCAAGCAGTTTCCACTGGGACTCAGGGCTCAAGGATACAGATGAGTCCAGTCAGGTAGAGTTACATAAAGCCCAGTTGTTGTCTCCATTATCTTGGTATTTTAGGCTGTTCTACCTAAACAGTTGCCTTCTTTTTTTCACTTCACTTTGCCAGAGAGGACGGAGCCTTAATGTATCAGTAAATTCTCTTTCACAGTGCCTTTGAGTCATCATAGATTATGATCCAAATATGGAAGATTCAAATGCATTTGAGTTATTTTCTGAAGTCCCTTTACTTTAGGGGACCCAGAAATCTCTTTCTTTGGCAGTTATCATTCTGAACTTTTTCATCGAAAGCCTCTCATTACTTTGACTGACCTCCAGCTCTGGCTCATTTTTATCTCAAGGTCTCAGCAGATCATTTTGCTCAAGAGAACACTCCAGATTGGTATTCTGTTTCCTTTTCAGTTCTTTTTAAAGACTAGATGGGTACTGAAGAGCATTTTTCAGACCTATCTTATCTTGTTACCTGACTTTCTGCAGTTTCCAGAACTCACTTGGGAACCATATAGTTTGGCACAAGGGTGGAACAATGAATTTCACTATCCTTAATTCTGAAATTTTCAGCTCTTGAGTTTTTGTTCTGCCAACCAGGAGAAAAAGGTAAATGGAGAACGGATTCCATTTTAAGCTGTTGCTTTATTATTCTATATTGCTTTAATCTACTGAACATTGCTGAATGGCATCTTGTAACTAATTCAGCAAGGAGCAGTCACAGCCATTTTTTTTCTCCAGGATAATGTAAGAAACAGTTTGCTTAGAAGGTCACCCATGATCAGCTCTTGAGTTTTGTTCTGCCAACCAGGAGAAAAAGGTAAATGGAGAACGGATTCCATTTTAAGCTGTTGCTTTATTATTCTATATTGCTTTAATCTACTGAACATTGCTGAATGGCATCTTGTAACTAATTCAGCAAGGAGCAGTCACAGCCATTTTTTTTCTCCAGGATAATGTAAGAAACAGTTTGCTTAGAAGGTCACCCATGTGAACTCTCATATCATTGCTATTGATTTCTGTGATTACAAAAGAGGAAGAAAGAACCGTTTAAAGGGGAGAATCCTAAACTTTGAAAATAGCTTTTCCTGTCATTTTGGCCTTGGCTTTAATTTTGTTTTTGTATAAGTGAAGACAGGCATGTGTAAATAATGACATGGGAGTTGACAACAAGGACTTCCTTGGGGAAAATGAGCATGAACTACAATGGATGATAGAATTCACTTTTATTTCCTCTTGGAAAATATGTACTGATGGAAAGATTGTAATTTTTTTTAAAGACTGAAAATGGTTGCACGTACAGTTTGGAAACTCATCGAACTAGATTAGCATAAAGGTTAAGTGAGAATTACTTATTTACTGTGACAGTCAGTCCAGTGGATTTTGATTACCACAGCACATTGATTTACCCTGTATTTTTTTAAAGAACTACTAAAAGACATACTTTTTTAGGTGGCTCCATTTGCTCTTAAGTCTGTCAGTCTTGGTCATATATACATATATTTGTAAAAATACATGAAAAACAAAGCAGAGTTCCACTAAGCTGATAGTTCCTCCAGCTCTTTTGTGTGTTTGTGTATAGACTCGCTGACTGATTTAGAGTAGGGGCATTCTGACTTCCATGTATTATCACAGTATGCTGTGAGCATTTAGAATAACGGAAAGATTAATAGCTATCTAAATTTGACCCATAAGTCACAGGTAGATATTGTGCTTGGTTCCCAGTCTCAGCTTTTGCTTATGTCTTTATAGGAAGCTCGGAAATATTTTAGTCTTAACTACTCATTTGATTTCCACCTTGGAAGTTTATATATATATATGTATAATTTCCCCCAGGGATCAAACCTGGGTCCTCCTGCGTTGCAGACAGATTCTTTACCATCTGAGCCACCAGGAAAGCCCCACATTTCCCCATGGCTACTTTATATGGGACTGTCTCCCAGAAGAACAGACCTTTTATTGCATTAAAATCAGATGAGGTCTCAATTCCACCACTTAAACGCATGGATAGATTGCTTAATCACTCAGTTGGGGGGTTAGTAGTAGCTGCCTTACATAAGTAAGACAATGCTCAGAAAATCACTCATTACTTTGGAAACTTATAGAACTGGGAGGGTGGTTTGTTGTTGTTGTTGTTGTTGTTTTCTACTTTTTGGCCTTCTGTTTGGGTTTGTGAGATCTTGATCTGAGTTTCTCACCAAAAATTGAACCTGTGCCCCCTGCAGTTGGAGCACAGAGTCTTAAAACTGGACCCCCAGGGAAGTCCCAGGGAGGTATTTTTTTTAAGAGTAACATTTTAAAATATGTTATGGAGGGAATTAAGAAATTCCATTGGTTTACCCACTCTCGTATTCTTGCCTGGAGTATCCCATGGCTAGAGGAGCCCGGCAGCTACAGTCCACAGGGTTGCAAAGTTGAACACGACTGAGCAACTAACACTTTAGTACCTAGTGCTTTAACTTTTATCAGCCTTACCTTACATGTTCCTTAGCTCTGTTAATCTTGGGATGTAGGCTTTGTGGTCTTCATTCCACAAATGCGAAAACTGATTCAGAGACGTAGACTGTGACGTGTCTAAAGTTAAACTGTCGTAAATGGGAGCATCTGGATTTGAGTTCAAATCCAATTCTAAAACTTATGATCGTTCCATATTATGTGCTGTCAAATACCTTGTAAAATATTTGCTACAAGGTAGATTATGTTTTCTCCAGTAACCAGAAACATAGGTTGGAAGTTAGGTTTTGAGAAACCTTTGCTAGGCAGTTCTATATAAGCTTATAAAGGCATTGGGAGTATGGGCCCACTGCAACCCATCCTCACAAATTTCTGGCCCCAAGTAAACCAGAAGGCTATGCCTTTGAAGATCATGGCACATCCAAAAGTCTTTTCATTTGTTAAATGAAGGGGCTGTATGAAATGTCTTCTAAAGCCCTACCAAGCTGTAGAATTCTGATGGCAAGAGGGAAATAAGACACACAGGTGATATAAATACCAGAGTGACTTTCCGTCCTTCCTTCATGCAATAAATATGTAGTGAGTACATCTTATGCACCAGACACTAATGCTAAGCACCCTTTCTAAGTTCAAGAGTTCTATTTGCTAGATGAGTTTCCTTTCTTAATTAATTTTTTAGTGCTAATACATTTAAGAGCCTGGAGTACCAGAACTTCTCAGGGGCAGAAATAATTACATTTCCTACTTAACATTCTTCCCAACCTTCATGAATCTACAGTTCTGAATCTGAACTTCTTTGAAAAGGGAAAAATATGAATGAAGACAAGTCAAGAGGGAATAACGTTTCTAAAATATGACAGTTGCAAATATTAATGTAACAGTGCTGATAATAGTCTGAAATTCTGTTCTTACAAATGCAGAATTCCCACCCTCTCTCCCTACTCACCCACCCTGAGATAAGCAGTTAAGTATTTAGAGTAGGTTATTGTCTGAATTATACATGGGTTCGTAGCGTGGAACCAAATACCAGTCTGGCAAAGGAAAACCAAATATACACTTCCACAGTATTGCATATGTTGTTATATTAAAAACAAAACAGGCCTCCAAAATGTTTTGTTTGTTTTCTATTGAAAAATAATATCCTGACGAGCATTAAACACAGGGAAAAAAAAGTTAAAGACAGTGTTTTCCAATATGTAAAATTCCTGGATCTATGCTGGTTTACAAATGAAAATCCTAACTGGTTTTACAGGCTTTGTGAAGTTTGATCAGAATGATTAAATAATGTGGGTTTTAAGGAACAATGAAAACCTCCCAGATCGCCGCCACACAGCACAGCTAATGGGCTTCTTCTAGATGTCGTCTCAGAAGAGGGTTTCAGCTTACATGTAATACTGGCCCAAGACCAAGGAGCATGTTCACTTTTAACAAGTCCAAGTGATAATCAGCATACTTTGCCCTTCAGTTACTGCTGCAAATTTTATTTTTGAAGAGACTTTTTGTAAATGGGAAGCTCAGCTTAAAGTCTTCTCCTTTGCTGGGCTTTCTCTCTCTATGAGAGTTTTGCTTTCTCTAACTCTGAAATGTAGTGAAACAACCCTCTTTTAGAAAACAACCCTCTTCAACAGATTTTAGAAACACCCGGATCACATCATGGATCTGGAAGCATAACCACCATGCAGAAAAGCCTAGCATAGAAGTGCCATTAGCCTTTAAGATCTCAAGAAAACTCCTTCTCTCAACCGCACCTACCATCCCCAGGCCCAGTAAAAAGGATTTCTATCTTCCATGTTTGTATAATTTACTACTGAGTAAACTGCAATCTTACAGTCACTCCTAAAGATTAAATCAGATACTGCTTCTGTATTAGGGAATTTTATACTCCTATAACTCACAATGTACCAACCAGAGGGTTTCTTAAAAGCTTCATTCTTAAGGTGACAGATGGGTGTAATGGAATATTTGCATTGACCTAACCTTCTATGAGATTGGACTAACTTGAAGGGAAACTTTCTTTTTAAGAGTTCGATCACATTAGAAGTGAAAGAACATTTATTGAACACCTCCTTTATGGCTGCCACATCACTTCTCACTGGAGGCATTATCTCCATTTCACACTTGAACCCAAATTAAGGTTTTCAGGGACCTGCCCAAAGTCATAAAGCCAACCAGCATCGCGGAGCAGAGATTTGAGCCTTAGCTTTCCAGAGGGGAGTCTGTGTTCCTCCCTCTCTCGGAGACAACACTCAGAAAGAAGGGGTGATTTGCTGGGCACTTCTAGTTTTCACTTAACTCATGCCTTTCTGACTGAAGGTAAGACAAGGCTACCAATCCCTGAGAAGAAATGATTGCTTTGTGGAACCATTCAAAGTAGTAAGCCCTACTGCTATGGTTCAGAGTGCCCAAATCTGATGCTTAGCTGAGCTGAATCACTGATTATTTCAGTTAACTAAGATGTCTTTTTATAGTAGCAAATATATGAATGCTAAAGGAAGGTAGCATTGTTAGGAGAATAAGAGTCTGGACTTTAGAGTCCAGCAGAAATAAATTCAGATCTGCTTCCTGTGCAGACTGAGTTACTCACCTTGTCTATTTAAGACTTAATTGCTCATTGCAAAATAAGAGAAATAACAATAGCTGCCTATACGGCTGTTGTAAAGATTAAAGTAACACATGGGAATGACTTGGCTCAGTGCCTAGGGTACTTTAAATACTTGATAAATATGCACTAACGTTATAATCAGATGAAGTTTCGGTTAATTCGCGGAACCTATTAGATTAATGCCAGGTCAAGACGATTTGGTGAAAAATCTTGTGTTGTAAAAGTCTTACTTTGCCTGTGTACCTATGTATCTTTGTATCTATCAGTTACCTCCATCTGTTTTTACGAGGCAGATTGAAGAGAGAAAGAGTCATCTGACAGTGTAGACAGAGACTATACAATAGGAAATTGTAGTATCATTGTACCAAACACACTGTCTGCTAACGCAAGTAACAGAAGTAAAATGTAAAACAAGTTATCCTGGCTCAGGTTACCTGTATTTTTGTGTTTATAGAGGCTTGAGAAGATTCTCATACACATGAGAGTATGTACTAAGCATTTTTACTCTGGAAATGAAAATTATAAATGTATTTTTATAGGAGTATATGATGGGTGTGTGTTGGTGAATTTCGGGATTATAGTAGCGGTGATAAACAGAGAAATTACTTTATGGTATTAAAATCTTACTCAAGAGGGGAGAAATGGCTGTGATACCAGAAAAATCTGTGAAGCAAAGCAATGAAACAAACTCTCAAGGAGTTAGAAATATATTCATGTCAGGTCTATGTTGAGTATGAAATTTTTAATAATATACATTTTTTATTAATTATTATTTTTAGCATCCCTAGTTTCTATCTCAGAGATAAACACTGATGATTTCTGCCAGCTTATTTTGCTGTCTCGGCTTTTAGTGAACTGATAGACAGGTGATTGAGGCAAAGAATAGAAAATGAACTATGTAGAGGTGTGCTAATATTTGTTTCTTTGGTTTGGAAGCCTATATATTTTCCCTCACATTTAGATTTGCTTTTGATTCACAATGTACTTTGTAATGTAGAAGTACTTTGTAAATTGTACAGTAATATATAGTGCTAATTTTCATAATTTTAGTTTTGCTATGGAGAGAAAATCATTTAAACATTTTTAAAAAAATCTTACTTTACATAACTATGGATATATGGGAATTCTTGTTTTTATTACAGTCAGAAATAAGGATAAAATGGCTTAAAAATTTTTTTTTGGCTGCACCATGCGATTTATGGGATCTGTACCTTGTTCAGTCCTTGTTCTCTTGACCTCTTGTTCTGTTTTACCAGGGACTGAACCCTGCCCCAGGCAGTGAAAGCCTGCAGTCCTAACCACTAGACCACCAGGGAACTACTGCAAAATGGCTTTTTAAAAGCATTCTCATGCACTTCAGAGATCATTCCAGGAGAGTCTTTTAGGGTGAGGGTTGCCTAGATCTCTCTTTGCATCATGGAATGAAAAATAAAGAAGATGAGCCTTCAAGAAGACTGAGATTGTTAAAGCAATGTCAATACCTCATCTGCAAGCTAGAACATTCTTACTTGGAATGGGTTCTTGGTGCAGCACTTACAAGAAATGTCAGGTAGGAAACGATATGACTTCCTTTTTCATTTTGCAGAAAGCAGAAGCCACTGGAGAAAAACGGCCAAGAGGCAGACCTAGGAAATGGGTGAGTAATAAGATAAAATTTGTGTTCTTTTTTGTAATGAAAAATTTCTCGGTTCTTTTTGTTGTTAATTTATTTGTTTTCAATTGGAGAATAATTGCTTTATAATATTGTATTGATTTCTACCATAACATGAATCAACCTTATCTATATATATGTTCCCTCCCTCATGAAGCTCCCTCCCCATCCCACCTCTCTAGGTTATCACAGAGCACCAGATTTGTACAGTAAATTTCATCCCTGCATTGTACAGTAAATTTCATCTATCAATTACATTAATTTCTAACTTCTGGTGTGATGAATCTTTGAAAGGGTTAAGGCAAATTACCACCATTCCTTGCCCTCAGGCTCCAGGAGTTTACTCGAAACACTTTTCTTTCCTGGGAGTGTCTGTCTCCTTTTTCTACCTCTTATCAACATGAAAAGAGTCTCTACTCTTCCTTCAAATGCGGTAACAATGAGATGACTTGTTTCCTGGGTTGAGTAACTAAGGTTAAAGGGTATTATGAAATGTTGGAAGTTGATTACAAATGGTGATAAAATTCAGATGAAATGTGTGTCTGAGATAACTTTTTACCTCTTTCTTTTCATTTCTTATTATTACTGTTTCCTGGATGACTTGGCTTTGGACATATCTCATTTTCTAGGTGGTTTGTGTTTTCCTTTTCACATTGCCTTTGTTGGGAAACCAGGTTTTAATCTCCAGTTTTTCTTGCTTCCCTTAGTGGTCATTTTTACATACTGACCGTGGCTTCCATGCAAACTTACTTGACTGCATAGGCACACAGATCCTGAATCTTTCTGAGGTCAGAAATTCACTGGTGGCTGAAAGTGCATGCTCAGTAGCTAAGTTGTGTTCAACTCTTTGAGACTCCATGGACTGTAACTCACCAGGGTCCTCTGTTCATGGGATTTTAGACTGAACCCAGGTCTCCTGCATTCTTTACTGTTCAGCCACCAGGGAAGCCCTCATTTGGAGTGATGTCATCTAAATGACAACTCTTTTCCTGACCCAGGGATTGAAATTGTGTCTCCTGCATTAGCAGGCAGATTCTTTACTGGCTAAGCCACATGGGATGGCTTTGCTAATTTTACCACTTGAAGCTTTTTGTTTATACTGCTACGTTACCTTGCTCTTCTGGTCTGTCTTTCTCAGTGACAGAGGAGACAAGTCTCAAAATGAATAAAACCATTTCTCAAGAAAGATGAAGGCATCTTCCCTACCCAGGATCATCTATGATGGGATCTTTTGCCTTCCCTTTCTCTCTTCTGTGGTTCCATCTTCATGCTTCATCTTTTTCCAAAGTTCCTTTGCTGCTCTGCTGGATTGCATTTTCCTATTAGTTTGCCATTCCTCTCCCATCAAGAATTCTGCATCCCTTTCTATTTATACTTTGGTATTGCCTTTCATTCAGTTTATTCATCTTCTTATATTTTTTTCCCCTCTGCTCAACATGTATTAGGATTAGATTTCTTAGCACAAGGAAATGGGGATGATCTTTAGATTAAAAACATCTCAGTGTTGCAGGGTAAACTTAAAGTAAGAGCATTTCATTCAAAACCTTCTGGTCAGAAATGACTTCTCTCCAAACCAACCCACCAGGTGGTGATCATCTAAACTCTGCTCGATTACTTTTCATGTTAGGAAACTCATGTCCTCTTAAGGCTGCCTCTTCTTTCCTGGAAAGCTCCGGACGTTAGAAAATACTTCCATCTGACTCCCTGTAACTTCCATTCACTGTTCCTAGGCCTCCTTTCTAGGAATATACAGAGTAATTGTTGCTTTTATTGTGATAGCTCTTCAGATAGTTGAAGGCAATTAACAAATATACTCTTTGTTCTCTTTTCTGATTTGAATATCTCTAAACCTTTTAGCTCTTCCCTTTAAAGAAACATTCTTCTTATTCTCCTCTGAGTATGCTTGTTTTCTTTGTCTTTTATAATATGTCACCCAGAACTTAGTATCATATTCCAGGTGTGGGCTCCATAACCAGTGGGTTTATTACCTCTCTTTTAGACATATGGTTCCAGTTACCTATTACTGTTTCATCAACCACCCCAAAACTTAATAATGTAGGGAAAAAAAACCCTCCTGGATTCTTTGTGTCAGGAATATGGATAGGGCACAACAGAAACAGAAAGGCTTGTTTCTGATTCAGGATGTCTGATTCAGGGCTTCAGCTGGGAGGATTCAAGAGACTCTGGATGTGTGTTTGTGTGTGTGTGTGTGTGTGTGTGGGTGTGTGTGTGTGTGTGTGTGTTGGGGGCTACCTTTCATGCTTGGGCCAGAATCTGGAAGTATCTTCACTCACAGGGCTGGTGCTTTTCCAGAACTGGCTTAAAGTCTGGATGCATCTGAGAGTGTCCTCTGGAGCATCCACACACATAGCCTTTCCACCTTGGTGGTCTCAGGGTAGGTAGTCAATCTTCTAACATGCTCTCTGGCCTTCCAAAGAGCATGTTCTCCCCAGTGAGGAGAAAGCTGCAAGCAAGACCTCTTTTTTCCTTTTAAGATTTTTTTTTTGGATATGGACCATTTTTAGAGTCTTACTGAATTTGTAACAATATTGCTTCTGTTTTTAAGTTTTGGCTTTTTGGCCACAAGGCATGTGGGATCTTAGTTTCCCATCTAGGGATCGAACCCACACGTCCTGCATTGGAAGGCAAAGTCTTTACCACTGGACCACCCAGGAAGTCCCAAGCCTTTTTTGACTTACATGTCAAAAAGTGCTATTCCATTACACTAGTGAGCACACTATTGAGTAAGCTGGTGTTGGCATACATATCGAATATGGATCTGCCATTTTATTTTTTATTTTTTCTTTCATTCAACAAATATTCATTGACTTTTTTCCAGGGGATGCAATGGTAAGAACAACAGACTCTGTCCCTGATGGAGGAAGCTGTGATTAGTTGAAGAGTCATGCAAACAATTGCAACTTTGCCATCTGTGCTTAGTGCTGGGAATGAGCAATAAGGATGCTCTCAGGGACCCTGGTGGGCTGCCGTCTATGGGGTCGCACAGAGTTGGACACGACTGAAGCGACTTAGCAGCAGCAGCAGCAAGGCTTGCAGTCATGATGTGATCGCTATCAGGGAGACCAGGAAACACTTGGCTGAGGTGATCCTTGGCTGTGGTCTCTGGGATCTGTAGTGACTAACCGGCTGAAATATACCTTAGACAGAAGAAGTAGTACTTGCAAAGGCCCTGTGGCTGGATGGAATCCATTGAATAGGGGTGAAAAGCCAGTGTGACTGGGTCAGAGGGATCAAAGGGTACAGGTGGAAGATGAGACTGGACAAGTGGGTAGAAACTTTGCTCACCAAGTTAAAGAAGGGTTTAAAACATCATATACATTTTATTTATTTGCTTGAATGATTTTGCTCATGGAGGTGAAATGACCAGATTGTGTTTCAAAAAGATGCCTTGGCTATAGCAAGGACAATATAGGTTTGCCATTTTTCTAAGCATCAGAACTAAAACGGCATCAATGGAATATATCTGATTGAACTCATCAAAAAGGAAAACCTGTATAAGCTTTCTTATAGGCAACAAAGTAGGAAATAGATAAGTTGTTTGAAATAATGATATTAATGTTGCTAAAATGAAATGAAATGCTGCTGCTGCTAAGTCGCTTCAGTGGTGTCCGACTCTGTGCGACTCCATAGATGGCAGCCCACCAGGCTCCTCTGTCCATGGGACTTCCCAGGCAGGAGCACTGGAGTGGGTTGCCATTGCCTTCTCCCGAAATGAAATGTATCGTAAGCAAATACAATGAGGCTTAGCCAGCACACAGCTTCTATCTAAATAAAGCCCCAACCCAGTTTTATTTAGATATAATTGATGCTTTCGAACTGTGGTGCTGGAAAAGACTCTTGAGAATCCTGTGGACAGCAAGGAGATCAAACCAGTCAATCCTAAATGAAATCAACCCTGAATATTTATTGGAAGGACTGGTGCTAAAGCTGAAGCTCCAATACTTTGGCCACCTGATGCGAGGAGGTAACTCATTAGAAAAGACCCTGATGCTGGGAGAGATTGAAGGCAGGAGGAAAAGGGGACCACAGAGGATTATGAGACGTTTGGATGGCATCACGAACTCAGTGGACATGTGTTTGAGCAGACTCCAGGAGATAAATAAAATATGGTACAGGAATAAACAAAACATTTTATGGAATAAAATATGTACAGGACAGGGAAGCAAGCCTGGCGTGCTGCAGCGTACAGGGTAGCAGAGACAAGACTGAGCAACTGAACAACACCACGTGACATTTGACCTTTCCTAAGTTTAAGGGATACAACATGTTAATTTGACTTATCTTTTGCAAAATAATTACCCCAGTGGCATTAGTTAACACCTCCATCATCTTACATAATTACCATTTCTTTTTTTGTGGTGAGAACATCTAAGATCTTAGCAACTTTCAAGTATATAATACTGTGTTGTCATTGTTGCTGTTGTTTAGTCGCTCAGTGTTCTTCAACTCTTTTTCGACCTCATGGACAGTAGCCCTCCAGGCTTCTCTGTCCATGGGGATTTTCCAGGCAAGAATACTGGAGTGGGTTGTCATTTCCTTCTCCAGGGGACCTTCCCAACCCAGGGATCAAACCAGCATCTCCTGCATTAGCAGGTGGGCTCTTTCTCATTGAGCCACCAGGGAAGCCCATGATGCTGTGACCTCCAGTCACAGCGCTCGATCTCCAGACCTTACCACTGGATGTTTGCACCCTTTGACTAATGTTTCCTTATTACCCCTGTGCCTTCTCCCATCCCTGGCAGCCACTATTCTACTGCCTTTTATAAATTTAGCATTTTTTGGATTCCGCACAAACAAAATCAGACTTTCTTCACTTAGCATTAATGTATTCAAGGTCTATCCATACAGATAGCAGGACTTCTTTCTTTCTCTGGCTGAATAATATTCCATTGTCTGTCTCTACCACATCCCCTTCGGGCACTGAGCTGTCGATGGACTCTTAAGTTCCATATCTTGGCTCTTAAGTGGCCTTCCTACCTTTCCTACCTTCGACTCTCCTGTGTTTTCCAGTTAACCTGCATAGGGTATACTCACATCTCTGATCTTCATGGACACTCCCTCTGGATCCATGGCTGGCCACTGAACTGATTACAACCTTCCCTAGCTCTTTGAAGTCCCCACAGTTTATACCCACCTCCCTTTATGCCTTTATGTCCCACTACTCATTCTCACACAGCCAGTGTTTCAGCCAAGATGGAATAAAATATGTAATAATTAAAGGACCTAAATGTTTTTATTTTCTTAATGGATTCTTGCTTATTTGAGGGACATCTGGATTCCAGGCATCTGATATTCAAGCTGGATAAGGAGCCCATGTAAAGTGCCCACCACAAAAGCCCTTGCCTTTCTGGGAATAATTGGGCCATCCTCATTGACCCTTCCTGGTTTCTGATTTTTACTGGCTGTGAGAATGGAAAATATTGTGTAGTGAATTGTTGCAAGACCCTGATTTGTTCCCCAAAGAAGAGTTGTTCTACTTAGAAAAGGAAATAGAAGGAAATTGTGTATTTTTTTTTCTCGACAGCGTGTTTCCTCTTTGCTCATATATATTCTGTTGGGTAGAGTGTACATGGCCGGTCACAGCGAGGCTTTCAGTTCAAGGGCATTCTTTACTGGAGAGCTTGACTAAAGAAATAAATTATTGCATTTTCCATAGGAAATAAGCCTTGTACTTTATAGTAAGCTCAGTTTTTTCCAACAGTGTCATTCACTGATTTCCCTGTATTAGAGCTATGTTTTTGAACTGACAGGATTTACTAGGTACAGGACCTGAAAGGCAAATTGCTCCCCTTTTATTCTTCTCATTTGTTTTGTTTTAAAAGTTCTTTTGCTTTGAAAAAGGAGTCTCGTACATTTTATAGTGTCCTGTAACAGGCCTGGAAGAAGATACGTACAGTGTAACTCTCTCATCCGATGTGATTGGAATCAGTACTTGGTAGGTTACTCCAAAGCTGATGAACTGAAAGTGTGTAGCTGTAGAAGCAGAATTTGTGCCAGTCTTGCCTCTTCAGGGGATGGAGTGTTAACTAATCCAGTGACGACTAGCTAGACTTTGTTTAAGCTCACTTATTTTGTTTACTTCATTCCCCTTTGCCTCCTTTTTTGTGTGTGTGTGAGTTTGAATCAGATTTCAGAACCATTATTCTGATGAGCTGCTTTGGACTTTCACGTCTTTTGGGTGTGGAGGAAGTGAGAGGTAAAGGAAGAAAAGAGAAGTGGAGCCTGACTTTTCTACTGGTCTCTTGAGTCAAGAGCTCAGGATTTGGATTCAGGTGGCTTGGGTTCAAATTCTGATCCATCGCTTGATTCACTGAAATTTTGAGCAAATTACATGACCTTTTAAAAAACACTTTAAAGATTATTTTAAATATTTGATTAACTAATCTTCTCATTTTAAAGATTATTTAATTTTACGTGATTACTTTAATTGTTTCAGGTATATAACATGCTGATTCACAGTTTTTAAAGATTATATTTCACTTATAGTTATCATAAAATATTGGCTGTATTCCCTGTGTGGCACTGTCTATCTTTATGGGTTGTTTTAGTCATAGTATTTTGTACCTCTTAATCTCCTACCCTTCTCTTGCCCCTCCCCCATACCCTCTCCGCACTAGGAGCCCCTATTCTGTATATGTATTAGTCTAATTCTTTTTTGTTACAGTCACTAGTTTTATTTTTTAGATTCCACGTGCAAGTGATATCACACAGTGTTTGTCTTTTGTCTCTTTCCTTATTCCACTTAACACAATAACCTGCAAAATTTTCTTTCTTTTTTATGGCTGAGTAATATTCCATCGTTTTATCTAGATCACATCTTTTTAATCCATTTGTCTGTTGATGGGCACTTAGGTTGCTTCCATATCTTGACTGTTGTAAATAATGCTGCTCTGAACATTGGGGTACACGTATCTTTTGGAATTAGTGTTTTCATTTATTTTTTATATTTTTTTATAAATACCCAGGAGTGGGGTTGCTGGGTCATGTGGTAGTTCTGTTTTCAGTTTTAAAGGTCCAGTTTCCTCCTCTTTAAAAAGATCACAAGAGTGGTACATTTCTTATACAGTTGTGTGAGGATTAAATAGGGTATTGATGCAAAGGGCTTAATAGAAGGTCTGGCATATAGTAAGTACTCAATAAATGTTTGACATTATGATTAATTCCTCTCTACACTTTCATGTAGATATTACAGACTGCCTAAACCCTAATTACTTATAGCTGCCTATAGTTACACATGGAGTGAGGTGACAATTATGTTATCAAACTCACCAAGTACCCTTTGTGGTGTCATTAGATCTTTAATATATCTGCTGAATATCATCAAGTTTAAGAGTAGCTTATAAATAATACTAAATTACATTTTAAATCTACTTATAGTTAAGGAAAATAATTTAAATGGCAGCTTATAAGCCTGCTAATCTAGAGGTTTGATGTTATATGTTGTTCATCAGTTCAGAAAGTAGAATTCCTGCTGTTTGCCTCAGTAGGCACATGCAGAGCTGTTCTGGGCTCTTAGAACCTATTTAGGTATCTGTTAGTCAATCCTTTGGCCAGGTGAAACTAGGCATTTCATATTTATTTGTATTTCTTCATTTTGGCCTTAGAAAGGAGACCATCACACAACTGATTTAGTGATGGAAAATATTTGGCAAAAGTTTTAGAGAGTGGAGCTAAGGCTCAAGAATACATGGCAATAATAAAGATGTTAACCTTGTATATGAAATGCTCCATCCAGATGTTGCTTTGTGAAGCAGCTTCTGGAGGAAAAAAAGCGAGGACAAACTAATAAAGAATAAATCAGTGGGAACCAGGGATGTTTTTAGGTGTTTTGTTTTCAGAGTATTTTTATGAGAAAGGAAATTAACAAGGGGAGGGAAATACTCCCCAGTATAAATTAATGGTTTGTAAAGAAAAAAAAAAATCATTCTGGAGATACTGAAATTGACCTAGAAAGTGACCCAAGTACCAGATGCTGAAGCTTAACTTCAGTTGGTCACTAGAAAGTTACTAACAAACCCCAGCTGTTTTCTAAGATTGCTGATTTTCTTCATTTGGTAATGGGGTGTCTGCGGTATGTTGGTTTAAAAATATGCATTTCCATTCCATCTCTTTTGAGGGACAGTTCTCTTTCTTTTATAAAAGAACTTGTGATCACAAGAAAGTGATGTAATTTCATTTGTTAGTCAAACATTCTAGATAGGCGGCAAGAGCTTTTTGTTTTTCTGAGTTTGTAGAAATCCAGAAATTTAAATTATGGTTTTAAAATCAAGTGGGAGGAACTAAATCAGAGTAAAACCTATTACAACTAGACTGATTGAAACTCTTTGGATTTCTTCTAAATATTCCAAGTATTGATGTATTGAAGAACTGGAAATGTACTGTTGAAAACATTGGGTTTTCATTTCCATTATTTTTTCCCTCCAGATGTTTCTTACTTTTTTTTTTAACTTTTAGCCACTTGTAATTTAATACTTGCTTGTTTAAACTGAAAATATTTCTTCTATGGTTAGAAAGAAATATCCAATAATGCATTTTGCATATAATTGTAACATGTTACTGAGGGAAAGAAATGACTTTGATAGAACATCAAAAACCATCTGTTAATGGAGTACGGGAAGATAAAACCATTTTTCATTTGAACATGTAAAAATAACATGCTTTAAAAACCTAAAGATGCTTCCTCTAAAACACATGAGTTTTTGACATATGCTCAGTAATTATAATACAAATTTTCTGATGCTTATAAGGTATTCAGTATTGATAAACTGTATTTTCTGAAACTACCTTCTTCGCAGTATTTTGTAATAAAAATGGAGTTTGGTTTGTGTGTTTTTTTGGCAAACCATAACAGAACTCTGGGTGGGGGGAGTAGTGATTTAAAGTAACTTTCTTTTTAAATAACTTATTGCAAAATTCCCTAAAGTGCTTATTTTAAATTACAAGATTAAATAATAAAAACACTAATAAATAAATCATGCTCAGAATGGGAGAATTGGATTTGATCACTAGTATTCTGATCCAGTCTCGTTTATGCTTGTTTCAGTATTGAAGTCGTGTTCTTAATTTTTCAGTTAATGATATTTTTAGCAAAGAGATTGATAACTAGCTCTTCTTGGTCATCCAGTTCAGTTTGGCATGACCAGCTTCTACCAGATGCTGACCATTCAGGATTATTCAGACATTGACCTTTGGGTCCACTGCTCAAATGATTCTACCACAGCGGCAATGTGGTCTTTTTAAACTATGATCCAGGAAGAATACGTTATCCACTTGTGGCTGAGTGGCAGATTATAGACAGGAGGCAGTTAAAATAAATGTCCCGTTTCTCTATCCAAATAATCAGATCAGTAAAATCTTGGCCAAGGTAGTAATCTCAGTTTCACTCTAATTAAATGGCAGGTGCTGTGAAATTCAGTGACCATTTTATATGACAATAAATGTATTAAAGACTTTATCCATACTATCATACACTTATTTACTTATGTTTCCTCAAATCTGAGTTTTTATGGATGGCAGTAAATATTTCTAAAATACTGGAAACCCTCCTGTCATGTATAAATGACACTAATATGCCATATATATTTTTTCAACAAGGTAAGATGGGTAAAAATATTACTCCATGTGTCAAGAGAATGTTTTTGTTCTCTTTTAAAGAGTAGAATCTGTTTTTAAGGAGTTTTTTTTTTTTAACCAAGGAGTTCTTGATTCTAAACTCTTCCATATTTGACACAAATATTTCACTATTTTTGGCAAAATGTCAATCCAGTGGGATTTAATCAAACCTACTGTTTCTTTCTTTTCTGGATATAGGTAAAGATGGTTTTGATGAGTTATATACCTTTGGGCAGGTTGCTCAATGTACTCAATACTTTTTCTCCCATTTAAGTAGGAATGGTCTATCCATAATTAATGACTGTCAAGCATTTTGAGTTGCAAAATGTAAAAACCTTTGTTACTACTACCAGCACTATCATCCAGGGACTGATTGTTGAATTTGTAGAAGGTTCAGCCTCCTGTCCCCTTTTTGTGCTGTTTTTCCTGCTCCCCTCTGCTGCCTGCCCTTTGGCCATTTCACTGCTCATTAGCGCCTCCACCAGATGCAGGGCAGGTCTGGGAACAGGGCTCAACTCTGGTGAAAGGCTTAGTGGGAAGGAGGCTGGGAGTACTGACAGACATAGGGTTTTCAGATTACCTGTTGATTTGATACATCCAAGCCACCCCCAAACCCTGTCCTCAGGGGTAAATTCAGTGCAGCTATGACAATGAAATTTATTTTTTATTCATTTTTCATTCTTTTAATACATTTATAAAACTTTATGATAAATTTTCATTCTTATAATTTTCAAAGTAAAATGTCTTTTTCAGAATGCTGTTGGAAGTGAAGTCTCTTTTTTTGTTTTTCCTTAGTACTGATGAGTGGCTGCTTGGTTTATTTAACAAGGCTTTGTCGCTGTTCAAAGACAGAGGAGTTGCACTGTCTACTCCTGCATTTTGCGACTGTATGGACTGAATCCTGCCAGGCTCCTGTCTCCATGGGGTTTCTCAGGCAAGAATACTGGAGTGGGTTGCCATTTCCTTCTCCAGGAGATCTTCCCGACTCAGGAATCGAACCTGCGTCTCTTGCGTTGGCAGGCAGGTTCTTCACTAGCGCCATCTGCTAAGTGCACTCTTGGATTAGAGGCAGGTTGGGGAATGACAGTTGTTTAACTTCTGGCAAATGGAGATTACCTTATGAAGCAGGAGGCACCCTGTTGGGGTGTTATCATAGAGCTCACCCTACCTCTATGACCAAGGGAAGCCATGTCATCAGCTGTGGTTTCACTGTATGAAGACAAAAAATGCACTTCAAGTGTCTCTTTTAACATGATATTGTGCAGAAGGCTCAACATGTAAGAGAGGCAGTGTGGACAGAGAAGAAACTGAAGCACTTCGGTTCACTTGTTCGTTTGCTTGTGTCTTTCTTGGCTTGACCATTTAAACGCTCGGGCTTCAGTTCTGAGACCTGTTGACTTTATGACTTTCCGTTTGTCTAACAAAGTCTTCTGGCAGTATTATAGATCAAGGCTTGTGCTAGGTCCTGGGAATGTAGAGGCCAACAAAATCGGTGGAGGCTGCCTTTGGGGTGCTCGCAATGAAAGGAAACCTGATGCCAGGTCATTAGATCGCTGCTCTGTACTTCAGATGTCGGCGGGTAAATGAAAGCCCAGATTTCAAATATTTTGAGCTCTTTTGAATTAGAGAAACCTTCCATAGAAGTGATTATGTTGTTTTGAACTTAACTATATATATATATATAATTTGTGAATTAGTTGTACTGGTGGGCTCAGAGATATATTCTCTCATTATCACCACGGCACATATCCAGCCTAATCTCAGATGTATGATTTATTAAAATAGTATATTATATACTACTTATATATTAAATATTATATTTAGTAACGTATGCTCAGTCATGTCTGACTCTTTACGACCCCTTGGACTGTAGTCGCCAGGCTCCTCTGTCCATGGGATTTTCCAGGGAAGAATACTGGAGTGGGATTAGCTGAGAAGCCTATATTTAGACTTAAATTGTTAGACTTAAAACAATTAAGTGGGCTTCCCTGGTGGCTCAGTGGTAAAGAATTCACGTGCTATTGCAGGGAGACTCGGGTTCAGTCTGTGGGTCAGGAAGATTCCCTGGAAAAGAAAATGATAGCCCCCACTCCAGTATTCTTGCCTGGGAAATCCCATAGACAGAGGAACCTGGCAGGCTGTAGTCCATGGGGTCGCAAAAAAGTCCGACACGACTTAGCAACTAAACAGCAACAGTAAAAAGATAGGTATTAAATAGTCAGATCCGGGCTCCAAAAAGAAAAGGAGAAAGGGAAACGGAAAGACCAGAGTAATCCTCTTGAGCCGCCATTCTAGCATTGTATTCATCTTGTTTTCTCTCTTTGTTCTTGCAAAAAGAATTTAATTTATATTTATCAAATAATCTAAAGATCACTAGGTGGTAAAACAACTTGATCATATATTTTAATGTTTCAGAATCATGCTACCATTTGTATTTAAAAATTAGCTCTGGGAGGGTAGAGAGCACGTTGTGGTTATCTTTTTACCCTCAGCACCTAGGACATAGGGAGGAATTCAGCAAAGTGATTAAAAGCTCAGACTGCCTGGTTCCCTTATCAGCTTATCAAGGCAAGTTGCTCATTGTCACCAGCCCAGTCCCCTGGGTGCAAAACAGAGGTTAATAATAGTTCTCATCCCTTAGGATTGTTTCGGAAGAATTAAATGAGAAGCCTTCAAAAATTTTTATTCGTCAAGAGCCAAGCACTCAATAGATTATAAGCACAGATGTTAGTATAGTTTCAGGTCCATAGCAAGACTTAATAAGTGTCTGGTGAACAGAATAATAATATTTCATTAGTGTGCATAAAGCATGGCCTTTTAGTTTTTGTTTCCAGTACTAAGTGTGGATTTGAATTGAGTTCCTTCTTTAATCTGAAGTTTTGTATTTTTGGAGTGCCCACACAGGGTTAAAAGTACAACCTGTAGGCATCAAAGCAGTGTTTATCATGATTTTGAATTCCAGCCTATGCCTTTCCACTTAAGAAGTATGCTGTGAGCCACTATCAGCCAGGCCCAATGCAGACTTTGAACGCCTTGCTCTGTATTAATGTTTCCATTTGCTCACCCCTGGAAATAGCAATCTGCTTTCCAAAATAGACTCTGGCACTCTACCTTAAAAGAATTTTTTGTCACAGCTTTGGATCATCACAAAAACAGAAAAGAGCTTTATTGGCAAAACGTCACAAGATAATGCTCAAAGATAATTTCTGATTTTTGTTCTACATGAACTCATTTTCATTGTCTGTCTCCCATTTCCTTCCCTCCTAATTTTTAGTACTAACCTGCAAATAAAGATGAGGAGAATCAGTTGATAACTATTTGTTTCTTTGACTTCTTTTAAGGCTATTTTGAAGCACTTAAAGTGACACATGAAGCAGTGGGGTTTATAGCTAGCGATTCATCGGGGGGAAATCTAACGCCCTAGGTTTACATCACTGTAGGCATAAGGACCTCACAGTCGGAATAACATAGGTAGCAATGTCACATAACTTAGAAGTTTAAGCATTAACATTACCAATAAAGGAAGTGCAGGTCGGCCAAGTTTCTAGACAATCCAAATATTTTCAGTCTTGAGGGAGCACCCTATTGCAGGAAGCACCAACACCCAGGGAGGTATGGAGAGCAGGGAATCGTAAAGATTATAGCTGATACTATTCTATATAAAATACCATTTGTTTTGCAGTCTTTTATCATTCCCTATTTCAAATGATTCTGACATCTGAAAAGACGTATATCCCCCAGTGCGTGTCTGAAGTTGATCCCAGAATGTAATTTCTTCATTACAGAACCTCAGTAAGAAAATACATTTTCTTTCCTGCCATTGTCCTCTCAGATGGCCCAACTTTAATGGTCTTTAAATTCCCTAATGGACTTCCCAGGTGGCATAGTGGTAAAAAATCCACCTGTCAATACAGGAGACAGAGGAAACTCAGGTTCGATCCCTGGGTCAGGAAGATACCCTGGAGTAGGAAATCTCTACTACTTTGCCTAGGAAATCTCACAGAAAGAGGAGCCTGGTGGGCTACAGTCCACAGGGTTGCAAAGAATCAGACACGGCTGAGCACACACACACATATTCCCTAAGGCATTTTGATGAGGCATTTGCAGACCTGGCTCCCTCTCAGTTGGTAGATCTGGGGTGGACCTGCAAGTACAAATGACCCCCTATTTCTTAAGAGACTGGCATCTGGGGAGTAGTGCTTCTCATACCACTGGACCTTCATACCACTTAGGAAATCCCATAACATTTCATTGTCCTGCGCTCTTACTCAGTTTTCCATTTCTCTTCTAGGAGTAGGTTATGTTTGATTTTTACATCCTTCCATCTCCTTTCTTATCTTTGGACTGTGTATTTCTCATATGGATTGGATGAAAATGAACTCATTCCCGACCCTAATTCACATCCCTATAATTCTTTTCAGAGAAGTGGTATAGAGTTTACTGACTTTCCATTTGGACTTGCCATTTAGAGTGCTCATTTCCAGGCTATCAAACCAAAACAATGGTTTATGAAGTCTGTATTTTTATTTGGTCATCCTCTTCCTCCAGTGGTAATCTACTTCTTTTGTAGGCATTAAAATTGACCAATGAATCAGCCAGGCTTAGGATTTTGTGTATTGTTTGCATGGTATTCAGGCAGCTATGAGCTACACAGAATTGTTTGAACTCTATAATATTATAAGCAGAAAAATGGCAACTTTGTCTAATGCATAACCCTTCTGCTTTGCTGTTAAATCCCTAATCTCAGTGTAGATCAGTTGGGACCCATTTTAGAAATTCTAGAAACAAAACATCTCTACTACCTTACTTGCATTGTCAAAACCTCTCAAGGATTCCCTAGTATTCACAGAGAACTCATTCAGATCATGTTCATGGGCAACACATGGTTTCCTATTAATTGCATACATCATATTAATATATAGATTGTATAATGTGAGAGAACTTGGCCATACATGGTCACGGTATGAAGAATTCCCTTGTGACTGGCATTTTTTTTTAATGAATAAAGAATTTTCTGCCTGAGATTATTAAAATATGGTGTGTATTCAGCACTACTATTTGCTATTGCTTTAAGTAATATGTTATGATAAGATTTTAGACCCCCATGTGAGAAGCTGACATTTTATATCCATAAGGCAAACACAGCTTTTGGAATCTGTGTGAAAATTTAGGTGTCCTATTTTGTGGTTTTTATCTTCTCAGGAATTTTTTGAGAAAATGTTTAGACTGATTTCCTTACAGTCATGAAAGTCTCTTTGGGAGAACTTACATATGTGAAAAAGCCATCTAGAAAGGAGATTTCTTGAGGACTCTTGGTAATGGTGTGCAAGTTTAATCACTCCGCCTGTGACAGGAAGGTCTTAAGACGTTCAACCTAAATTTCTCCTTATACGGTTTTGAGTTCATTTCCTCTTGTCTTGTTCCTAATGGTGATAAAGAACATCTGGTATGTCCTTTTTCAAAATAAACCTTCCTACTTGGAGTAGCAGAAAGTGTGCACACGTTGGGTCCTAACAGATTTGGGTTTGAGCCTGGTCCTTATCTCTTACTAACCTTAGGCCGTTGTTACCTCTCTGATCCTGAATTTCCTCCTTTGTAAAGTGAGGCTGATCATCCTTCCCTTGCAGTTTTAGCTAACATGTCTCATTCCTGGTAAAGCCTCAAATGTGGCATCTTGTATTGTTATTGTTAAAATCTGTGAAATTTTATTGTCAGCTTTTTCATTTTGCGTAATAACATTCCCAGGTCTTTCTGACAGTGTTCTTTTTTCCAACCCACTGATCAAGGTTCTGAGTTTCCCAGGTGGCTTTGTGGTAAAGAATCTGCCTGCCAATGCAAGAGACACAGGAGTGGGGGCTTTGATGCCTTGTTGGGAAGATGCTCTAGGAGGTAATGGCAACCCCCTCCAGTATTTCTTGCCTGAAAAATTCCACGGACAGAGGAGCCTGGCAGGCTGTAGATCATGGAATAACAAAGAGATAGACATGAGGCAGACCTGACTAAGCATGCACACACACAACCATGGTTCTAAACAAGACTTCAGAAGGTAGAGTAGTGGAGCACTAGGTTTTCAATGAAAGGCCTCTCTGACTTCTTTTCCAGCTTAATGAATTTCTAGCTATATGACCTTGGACAAGTCAGTGAACATCCTTGAGTCCGTTTGCCCTTATGTAAGATGGGGATGATAATTCTGACTTCTCTACCTTCATCACTGGATGGGAGTGAGGATAAAGAAAGTCATTTATGAGTCACCAAGCACCACACAGTCATAAAATGATAGCAATAAGTGTAATCAGCAAGTAAAAAATTTAATATTTTACAGTAGGGTAAAAGAAATTGGTCTTGTTACTTATGTAACTTTTAAAACATAGATCTCTGAACTCAGCCTCACCCTGATCCTGCATAGCAATTACAGGGCCTTTACTCTTTCTCTGTTTCCACTTTTATCAGCTTTCATGATTGGAAGGCTAAAACTGACAACTTTCAAAGATGTATGACAGACACATACTAAAACAGCTTCAACATTACAGGGCTTAAGTTTGTGTACAGAGAGGTTGAATCGGTAAGCAGAGTTAGGTGCATAAAGACAGGGCCAGGTGTAATAAAGAGATGACATGACCCAGGAGGGGGGAAATGAGCAACAGAGATCTCTGCAGCGATGGACAGTAATGGAGAGGATTCTGAGCTTAAGATAGCGACTGCGAAGTTCCGAACAGAAGAATGGTATGGTCAAACACATCTGAGTAAGAAGAGAACGTTAGGACTTCTGGAACTGCTCAGAATCTAAGTGACCTTGGAGGTTAGAGGGAACCTGGGCAGTAGAGGAGATAGCCACATTTAAGTAAATATTTACATGTTTTGTTGGTTTCATGGTTTGAATCTATTGAATATACAGTTAAGAGTTTGTAGTTAATCAAAAGCTTTCCCCCATATTGGTATTTGGATTCATCTTTTTGTTTTGTTACCTCAATTCAGTTTGGTGCCAGGTTTAATCATGGAACTGAATGTGCTTAAGTTTGGGTACTAGAGAGTAGAATTTGGTTAAATATCCGTGTTGATTACTTAAATGACTCGAGAGTCTAAGAAAACTAGCTGCAGTGATCCAGCTGTCCTTTTCGGATTTGTACATGCTGCCTTCCTGGAGTCCTTTCTCCCATGGCTGTCTGTGACCTTAGCCATTGAATCATGTAATCGTTTCTGGCCTCCAAAGGCAGTGATTCTGAGTAGGCAGAGTGGTGGTGTGATGTCATGTCTGGGGCATGGGCCTGTACCCTCACCACACACAGGTCCCACCCTTCCTGGTCTCGGCAGCTCAATACACAGTGCTTGGCACATCGTGAGCGCTCAATAAATTTAGCTACTTTTCCTGTCTCTCCTTGGATCTCAAATAGGAATATCCAAATTTGAGAACACCACCATAGCATTTGACTCCCCAGTTAAAATCCACGGAGAAAGCTGAGGCAGTCGTGAGGGAATGTAAGTCTAAGAAAATGGCTGCACCGGTTTACAGCGCGGCTTCTCATGAATCATAAAAAGACCTCTTACGGGATTAATGAGTTTTAGCTTAATGCAAAATTGATAAACTATGTATAATATTGTGACATTTGAAAGCATTCAGAATGAAAAATAGCTGATGGGGGAACATGTTTTGAGATGCTTGGTGTTCCACATTTTTCTAACCTCACTCTGCCCCCCCCCAAAAAAAAAATCAGAAGGAAGGCCCCCCACATTGCTTCCAAATTTCTGAATAGGGAAAATATCAAACTGGAAAGGAAGCTTTTGACAGCTTTACACATTTACAGATATTTTTAAAATTTAAAATTTCTTTCTTGCTCTTTCTCTGGGTAGAAAAATTAGACCCCTTTTCTTCTTTTCTCCTCCATGACCTTAAATTTTAGACAATATATTATTTTTCTTTTTAATTTAATTTTAATTTCAGATTCACATGCAGTTACAAGAAATTATACAGAAAAATTCCTTTCTCAGGTTGTCGCATGTCCCCCTCAATGGTGGCATTTTGTGAAACTATAGTACAATATCCCAGCTAGGATATTGTATGAGTACATTCCCCCCAGATTTCTCCAGTTCTGTGTGAACACATTTGTGTGCGTGTGTGTGTGTTTTCAGCTCTGTACAGTTTTACCACCTGTGAAGATTCCTGTATCCACCACCAGAGGTATTCTTTCTGAAGACTGTCAGTTGCTTGAGAGGTTTCAGCACATCCGGTGATGACAGACATGAAGATGTGTCTTCTCTTCTGAACACACAGGAACTTTGTGTGACTGTAGGGAGGTGGAGAGTGGAAATCTGGCCCGTGGCTGCTGTCTGTGGCTGTGTATTACTCTTTCACATTCCCTCATTAGAAAGGGCTGGCTGGCCCAGACAGAATCATAGGTGGGCTTGGCACACAGCTAACTACTTGCCTGGAGTAACTTATGCTTTTGTACTGTATTAAGAGTTCTGCCAATTTCAGAGGCCAGGAAGTGAAGAGTTGGCCTAGGAGTGTAACACACCTGCTTTTCCCCAGGCCACAAACAACAGGCTGACGTGAGTACCTGTTTGCCCTAGTAGGATATACTGAAACATGTCTCCAGAGACCTGAAGTTGTGGATAAATGCTTCCTCCCACTCAGCCCCAGAACCGTGCTTCACACAGATTTTAGATGTCCGTGAGGACAGATATTCAGTGGGGGGAATGTCTGTTAATTGCACTTTCCCTGTCTGGCCCAGTCTCTAGAATGAACTATAGTGGAATCCCATTATCGTGAGACCTTTAGGAATATATACACTTGAGAATGACACAATAAGGTGTGTATGTGTGTGCACATGTGTGCTCAGTCGTGTCCAACTGTTTGTGACCCCACGGACTGTAGCCCACCAGGCTCCTCTGTCCATGGAATTCTCCAAGCAAGAATACTGGAGTGGGTAGCCATTTCCGTCTCCAGAGAATCTTCCCAAACCAGGGATCAAACCCGGGTCTTTTGCATTGCAGGCAGATTCTTGACCACTGCGCCCACCTAGAAAGCCCCACAAGAGCATTACATTCCTTAATTTTAAAACAGATTGCACCTGTCACATACATACACACAGCAAAGCTAAACTGAGATGCAAACAGTAGGCAGATGGACAGGATGCCTCACCAGCTAAGTATCCTATACTCCAGTCTGAGAAAAACTGGATTTGTAAATAGCTCAACTGCAAATATGAAAATGTCCGAATGATGAAGGTCTGTTATGTTACACTAGTCACTCCTGGAATCTGAGTGTTTGATTAGATGACCAGAATTTATGGTGATGATGGTGATGTTTGGACATGAAAACCAATGAGCAAAAAGCTGTAAATCTGATCACTATGGCAACCATTTAGAGAACACATGTACTTTATTTATTGCCACTGTCCTATTGGATGCTAAATCCCAACTAAGTCATAGCATATAAAGTGCTTATTTTCTTCTCTGGATGAGTACTTTTCCTATTGGCAAAGTGAAATTAAAAAATCATGGTTTGCAAGTGACATCTCCTATTTTGATTGGTAACAATCATTTTGTCTAAACACAGGCTTTTGAATCAGATGAAGACATTTTGAAAATCTTGGAAAGGCAGAAAAACTATGTATTAAAAAGAAAGTGTTATAAAAGAGCGTCAGGACAGTCTACTGTTACTTCCATAGCAAAGTTCTTTGGACCTGACTTGATCCAAATAAGTGTGGTAGAAACTGCTGATGCGACCATGGAAGGGGCAAACGAGAGTCAGCGGTCCTCCATCCTGTGTCCTGTTGTCTGTCACTGAGCCCTTGTCAGAGCAATGCCAGAAGAGTGATTTTTTTAAGTATGAAAATGTTGGTCTGTCTGCTGCTTTATCTGCCCATCAGTAACCCTAGACTTAGAGATTAAATAATTGAATTCTCTCATGTTCTGCAGGTGACAGTATGAAAGCTGAGAACAATTAAGTGTCCAGCTCAGGGTCATACCACCTCGTTAGCTGGGACAAGAACCAGGTTTCCTGATTCCTAGTCCATTGCTTTCTCACTGCAGGGAGCAGCTTCCTGTCACCCCGCCAGTCTTGTCTTGGTTTTCCATTTGTAGTGTTGACAGTCCTACGGCACCACCTCTTCCCTCAGGTCCTGTGTTCGTTTCCTGGGGCTGCCGTGACAAAGGAGCATGCACCTCGGTGCCCGAACACGACACAAATTTATTCTCTAATGGTTCTGGAAACCAAAAGTCCGGAAAAAGTAGAGCCGTGCTCTGTCTGAAGGCTCTAGAAGACGCTGTGTTTCATGCCGTTTCCTTGGCTTCTGGTGCACCTGGTACTCTTGATGTTCTTGACTTCTGGCTGCATCGCTCCAGCCTCTCCTTCTGTTGTCTTCCTGTGTGTTCCCATATCTCTTCTCTTAAAAGAACACCAGTCATCTTTGATTGTGTGAAGTTGCTTCAGCCACATCCAACTCTTTGCAACCCTGTGGACTGTAGCCCGCCAGGCTCCTCTGTCCATGGGATTCTCCAGGCAAGAATACTGAAGTGGGTTGCCATACCCTCCTCCAGGGAATCTTCCCAACCCAGGGATCGAACCCAAGTCTCTTAGGTCTCCTGCATTGGCAAGCGGTTTCTTTACCACTAGCACCACTGGGAAAGCCCCATCTTTGATTACAGCCCACCGTAATGACCCCAGCTTAACTTGATCACGTATACAAAGACCCTGTTTCCAAATAAGGTCACATTCATAGATGCACAAAGGGTTAGAACTTCAGCATCTTTGAAGGGGCTCACAGTTCAGTCTATAATAGGTCTCCTTAGCTTCTAAACCATATTTAGAACTAGGCAGGCTTTGTAACACACCATGAGAACTGTAGTGAGTTTCATTAAGTGTAAAGCATCATATCCAATATTTGTAGTCTGTTACAATAACACATTTGAAAAGATTTATAGACTGTTTTGGGTGTGATTATTGGATTAATTCCCCACTTTGAAACCATTTGTTGGGTCCTGTTTATTTAAAGGAGGGAATGAATAGACCTGAAAACACCTAATTTTCAGTTTACCCTGGAAGCCAATAAAAGTTTTTTGTAAAGAATTGAAACCTGTGTCACAGAACATTAGCACTGTAGTGTGTAGTACTTTAGTCTTATCTTCAGTTGTTAGATGCTTGTTTGCATGTGCTAAAGCCTCTAGCTAAGATCTAAAAAAATAAAACAAAAAACAAATTTTTGAAAAATTATTTTGTGGTAATAAAGTCTAGAACAGAATGTGTGCTCAAAGTATTTCATGGTGTGTGTACAATTTTTAAGTAGAAATTAAAAAGAAAGAAATCCTACCTGCAGCAGCACTCTCCACTGTTTGCATTGCCCTGAACTTCCCTTGTTGAATACAGTCATTTGTGTTTCATAATCATTCTTCCTGACTTCATTCTCTTTAGCATTATTTGATGGATCTGGGAGGAAATGTCCATATAACCTTAATTTGTACATTTTGTAAAAAAGTCTTTTTTAAAGCAAGTAATGGGAATGAATGTATGCTGTGTCTTTTATTAACTTTTATATATGTGATTCCAAATCTCTCTTTAAATTAATGTCTTTTAGCTTCAAATTGACTTCTTCCCATAAGGCTAGTCCCCATTTCCTATAATCTACAGACCTAGGAGAACAACATTTTCCCTTCTAAGTCGTTTTGATAATTACGTCCTCCGTGCTCAGTGGTGGCCTATTAACTAACATGAATACTGTGGGCTTGCAAAATAGCCTCAAATTTCCATATATTAGAACTGTGAGAATTTTCTATAATGGTGCTTTAGCAATAATGATGGAGGTGCAGGCATTTCCTGAGGATTAATGACCAGCTGGGAGGAACCAGTGGCCCTTGGCTCTGCCTCCCAGCCAGCCATTAATTCCGAGGAAATGTCTTTTGCTGAGGTCGTTACTGCTATTACAAGCTTAAAATGGAAAAACATAATAGGCGTATGAGTTACTTTTATGGGTTGATGCAGTTTCCAGTGGTATGTACTAATTCAAGAAAATGACTGTGTATACATACAATTGTAAGTCAGACTGTTTGAATCATCCTTTAGTATTCCATATGTTTTATAGCTGGAGTTATACAGTTCTCTACCTTTCCTGCTCAAAAAAAAAAAAAAATTGACTCCTTAATTTCTACATTGGTTCAAGGCTTCAAAGTGTTGTGTTTCACTGACATATTTGAAAACATCAGTTTCTGTTATCAACTTCAAATAATATTCAGGTTTCACACATGGGCTAAAAGGAAAAAAAATAAGAGTTCATTTTCCATTTTTGTGATAATACTTTTTCTTTTAGAATGAAACATTGAAAGAAAAAATTTTAAGCCCTGTAATAAATTGCTGTGCTGCTTTGATTTTTTTTTTTTTTTGCTGTCATTTGTATTAGAGACGGGCTTATATTTATACTTTCCCATAGTGAATCCATGAGACAACAATGCACAACTTAGTTTTTCAGCACGACAAGGTTTTTTAAAAATCTATATTAAATGTTGCAACTATGGGAAACCCTTTAATACAAAAAACACACACAAAACACTTAAAAATGAAGCCAAAGTGTCAAAATGCTTCTTACACACTCCTTTCTCTTTTTAAAAAGTAGCATTTTTTGTATTTTTCCTTCTGATCTTAATCATCTGGCATTGTTTTTCATCTCAGTTATTAGCAGAGCCAACCTAGAAACATTCTTAAAAGTTATAAAAGGGAGAACCTGAACAATCCTGGAATATTGCCATCCTTGCCCTGATGGAGAAATGTGGACAGCATCATGCAGGCATGAGCCTGTGGGCCATTTTTACCTGTCTCAACTGTTAGTGATTCTCTGTGTTTGTCAAACCTCCGATGTAGGCCAGGCTCAGTGGGGAATTTGAAATATTGCAGGACACAGATGTGCACTAAAAGCAGTAGGAATCAAGCTAAGAAGTCCTGTCCTATTTGACCCTCAGTTTCCTGTCCCACTTCTTCAAATTTGCTTGTAGCCTCCAAGTCACTGTTCATGTTGGTAGACTCATCTGTGCTCAGACTTTCTTGAGCCTACTTTGTCAAAGGTCTTTACATCTCCCCATTCTGCTTCTCCATCTCCTCAACTTTTGCCATCTACAGAAAGCTTAGATGCCACTTTGCCTCTCTAACTATTCCTCTGTTTTGTTTCACTTTTGTTGAAGGTGCTAGGAATCTCCCAGTTCTTCTGGAGCAGCAATGCCCAATAGAACATCCTGTGTTGATAGAAATGTTGATGTTCTGTATTTGTGCCATCCAGTATGGAAGTCACTAGCCACATGTGGCTACTTGAACAATTGAAATGTAGCTGGTGTATTTGAAGAACTAAATATTTGGTTTTATTTCATTTTAACTAATTAAAGTTTAGATAGCTTCACATGGCTAGTGACTACTGTATTGGTCAGTGCAGTCATCTTGGATCCATTCTATCTTCACCTTGCTTCCGTGATCTGTCCTTTTTACCTTCAGTTCAGTTTAGTTCAGTTGCTCAGTCATGTCCAACTTTTTGCGACTGCATGGACTGCATCACATCAGGCCTCCCTATCCATCACCAACTCCCAGAGCTTACTCAAACTCATGTCCATTGAGTTGGTGATGCCATCCAACCATCTCATCCTCTGTCATCCCCTTCTCCTCTCACCTTCAGTCTTTCGCAGCATCAGGGTCTTTTCCAATGAGTCAGTTCTTCACATCAGGTAGCCAGAGTATTGGAGCTTTAGCTTCACCATCAGTCCTTCCAATGAATATTCAGGATTGATTTCCTTTAGGATGGACTGGTTGGATCTCCTTGCAGTCCAAGGGACTCTCAAGAGTCTTCTTCAACACCACAGTTCAAAAGCATCAATTCGTCAGTGCTCAACTTTCTTGGTAGTCCAACTCTCACATCCATATGAGACTACTGGAAAAACCATAGCCTTGACTAGCTAGACCTCTTTTGGCAAAGTAATGTGTCTACTTTTTAGTATGCTCTCTAGGTTGGTCATAACATTTCTTCCAAGGAGGAAGCATCTTCTAATTTCATGGCTGCAGTTACCATCTACAGTATTTTGGAGCCCCCCAAAATAAAATCTGTCACTGTTTTCATTGTTTCCCCATCTATTTGCCATGAAATGATGGGACCAGATACCATGATCTTAGTTTTCTGAATGTTGAGTTTAAGCCAACTTTTTCACTCTCCTCTTTCACTTTCATCGAGAAGCGCTTTAGTTCTTCTTCACTTTCTGCCATGAGGGTGGTGTCATCTGCTTATCTGAGGTTATTGATATTTCTCCCAGCAATCTTGATTCCAGATTGTGCTTCATCCAGTCCATCGTTTCTCATGATGTACTCTGCATATAAATTCTAACTGTGTCTTTTTCCCCTGAAGGAGACCTTAATGCCCTTCTACTTCAACTTTGCCATATTCTGCCTTTGGTCTCTTGCCTAGTTCGATATGACAAAATCGAGAAGCCTCTGTGCATAGACCTAGAGGAAGTATAGAGACCAAGAAAGCATAGTCCAGGGACTTACTTGATGATACAGTGGTTGAGACACTACTCTTCCACTGCAAGGGGTGCTGGTTCAATCCCTGGTTGAACAGCTAAGATCCCACATGCCTAGTGGTGCAGCCAAAAATTTTTGAAGAAAAGAAAACAGTCCATTTCATCTCCATTACTCCTCTTACAGAGTAAAAAGAACCAGAGTTTTCTGTGTTATAGGGAAGCTCACAATCCAGCATTAACCAGGAGTAAGCCATTTTCGGATTTTCCTGAAGGACTTTATGGCTTTGAGATGGGAGGTATTACAAAAGAGTGTGATTTTATTTATAAAAGGCTTGGAAACTTTTAAACCATTTTAAATGAGGTAGTTGGGTAGCAGCCAAAAATTTTTGAAGAAAAGAAAACAGTCCATTTCATCTCCATTACTCCTCTTACAGAGTAAAAAGAACCAGAGTTTTCTGTGTTATAGGGAAGCTCACAATCCAGCATTAACCAGGAGTAAGCCATTTTCGGATTTTCCTGAAGGACTTTATGGCTTTGAGATGGGAGGTATTACAAAAGAGTGTGATTTTATTTATAAAAGGCTTGGAAACTTTTAAACCATTTTAAATGAGGTAGTTGGGTATAACACCATTGCCTCTTAAAATACCACACTAGTGCCTCAGAATTAAGGTGACTGTATGTCATCATGGGTTTTTTCAGTTCAGTTTCAGTCTATGCTGCCTGTTCCTGTGTAACTACCAGTAGCACTCCTGCCAGTCTCCAAGGTGTCCAGCTTGGGGGGGTAGATCCCATAATCCCCCTGCCTACAGTCTGTCTTAATTTTATACATGCACACATATACGTGCAGTTTGTACCTCTCCTAATCTTGTTGCATTTCTGCGCTTAGGTTACTTCCAGATTTTTCTCTCATGTCACTTCTCTATCAGGTCATTCCTCTGTTTGGAAACTGCCAATAGCTCCTGAATCAATTATAAAGTTTTCGAGTCTCATAAATAGAACTATTGAGCTCTGTTTTTTTCCTCACATACATGTAGCCAAGTGAATAAGCTTCCTATTCCATGAACAAGGCAGACACTTTCTCACCTTCTCTTTGACTGGAATCTCTTTCTTGCATGTCCAGCTGCTGAAAATCTTCTCCAGCCTTCCACGTCCAGTCTAGACACCACTCTTTTATGAAGTAACCCCTGACTCTCCTGGTCAGAAGTGAGCTGTCTCACCTCTGAATATGAACATACGTTGTTAGTGCCTTGCTTAAAGCATGATCCATTTTCCTTTGTGCTGAGACTTTTTGAATAGTTCCCATCTTTGTTTAGCAGTTTTATAAACTCTTTGAGAAGTGGTATCACGTGTTTTGCATTTTTTTTTAAACCTAGGACCGAGGTATACAGTAGTTGCTTAATACATATTTGTTGAATTAAATTTAAAATGCTCATGGCTGGGCAATTTAGGTCATTCCCAAACGATGATTTCTTAAAACTGTGTAATTGGAAGCTTTTTTTTTTTCAAGTATTTCCACAGTTTATGCTATTAATTATAGTACTCAGAGGAATTACTGCTGCTATTAATCTCTTGGATCCAATACTTAAAGACATAAATATAAGTGACATTAGCTCTACCACTGCGTTCAGTGAGATTACAGAATAGAGAGTAGACTTAGAAGTAGAGGTCAGCAAAATACCTGCAAAGATAACAAAATGTAGAAAATTTGCTAAGTTTAGTTCAGGAACACAGTCTAAGATGAAACTGCCAAACAAGATTGATAACATGGTGGCCTGCTCTTCTGCACTTCTGGAAAGAGCTGTGTCTGTTTGGGGGAATTTTCCTCCAAATAAAAACCAAAAAAAATGTGTTTCTGAGTGACTTTTATAAAGATCATTTCAAGAAGTAACACTTGTTGATTGGGATGAACAAAAGAAAGTTGCATGTGGCAAAACTTATCTGTGAATATGCTTATTGTTTTTAATCCTTTTTCTATATATATATGGCACATTGAATTTAGAAAATAAATTAGTTTTCTTTTTAAAAATTATATTGAAATTTTAAAAGGTACAATTGACATATAACATTATATTAGTTTCAGGTGTATAGCATAATGATTCAGTGTTGGTGTATACTGCAAAAGGATCACCATAATAAATCTAGTTAACATCTATCATTAACTATAATTGCTATGCTATAAGTACACGCTCATGACTTATTACTGGAAGTTTGTATCTTTTGACTGTCTTCTAGATGTTCTGTATATTTGATTTAAGCACCTTATATATCCATGGTAAACAAAATGATAAAATCTTAAGAGTAAATTCAGTAGAGAAATAGTGCAGCTATTTTCAGAATAGACAATTCTTTAAAATTTAGTTAATCAACATTTAAAAATTATGCATGGGCATGTTCCTAACTGTACAATGAGACTTTAGACTTTAAAGGGTGGTTAAAAAAAGAATAAGCATTGGATATGTTTACTTTTTCTCAGACTCTTACAAGAAACTTACCAAAACACATATGCACACCCTGTACAACTTCAAACAACAGAAAATGGCTTTTTCTCTACCCACTTCTCTCCCTGCTTCCCACAGTCAGTATCACTGACCTCATGGTATCCAAGTTGGTCATGTCTGACTCTTTGCAACCCCATGGTCTATAGCCTGCCAGGCTCCTCTGTCCATGGAATTTTCCAGGCAAGGTTACCAGGGCAGGTTGCCATTTCCTACTCCAGGGGATCTTCCTACCCAGGGATTGAACTTGCATCTCTTGCATTGGCAGGCGAATTCTTTACCACTGAGCCACCTGGGGAGCCCACCACCACCACGACTACCAATAATAGGCTTAAGTATTTGAAGTTCTTTCACATTTTTATGTTACATGAGAAGTAAAGAAAAACTGTTCCTGAAAGTGCATTTAAAATACTGTTTTCAAATAGTTAATCTTCTGGTTGTACAAAACAGAAGTCAATTGTTAGAAATCTCCTGTGCTTCAAACACTTAGAAGGCAGTAAGTGTAAAGGACCAGAAGCATGGATCTAGTGCTTCTTAGAGGGTGGCCATATGCCCATAGCTAAGAGAAAAAAAGAAAAAAAAAAAACCCAGGAAGGAGAAGAATGGGTTTAGATAAGTTCCAAGTAGAGATGAAATAATCATATCCTTGTTATGTATGGATGACGTTTGAGAAAGGAAGCTGAACCACAGATAAAGATACGAGGGCTATTTGTGGTAGTAAGTGAAGCTGTGGATAAAGATCACTAGAAAACGTGGAAAAAGAAAAGTGATGGAAAAAAGGAGGTGATGCAGAAAGTGGAGAAGAAAGGGAACATGGGAGCATTACACACAAAGGAGATGAAATACTGCTGCTTGGCTGCTAGGGATGGTTTATGGCCCAGTGGTCGCACCATGAACAGGACGTCTGTATGACTCCCTGGCCCCTTCCTCACCCAAGCTCAGCTCATGGTCTTTAAGTTCTCCACAGACTCACTGAAATAAGCACACCACAGACAGCAGTGAGCCCTGTATCCTGGTGATGCCATCAGTGCTCAAAGACAGCGAGGGAATGAGACCAAGGAGAATCCTTTTGGAGGCCAGATCATTAACTCCTATCTATGACATCCCTTTTTCCATCTGGAAAAGTTAAATTCTCTTGTGCAATTAGCTTTGCAGAATGGAGTGGTTTTGTTGGGTTACTGATACTGTTGAGCAGAATGGGCACAAGTGCAAGTCCTGGCCCCAGCAGTTGATTGCACCTTCCTTTCTGAGGCAGATGTGAATGTAAAGAAGAGAGAAATGTCCCTGGGGTGTTGCTGATTAAACTGACAGCCTTAGCTTTCAGGATCATTAGATGTCAAAGACAAAAAAAAAAAAAAAGGCCCACCAAGATAATATCCTTTGCACGGATCAGGTGATGAGGAACTGAGTTGTAATTTGGGAGTCATTCACAAGAAAAGGTCTGAAGGGTTTTCACGTGAATAGGATCATAAGGGTCAGAATGCCAAGATCTGTGCCCAGCGCAGCCTCTCTGACCTGTAATAGACTTTGCATCTAAGACTGGCTGAACAGTTTCAGTAATGCAACAGAAAGGCTCTATTCTGTAGAGCTAATTGCAAAACAAAACTCACTTCTCCAGATGGAAAAGGGGATACTCAAATCCACTGAAGGAAAGAAACACGGTTTCCCCCACCACAGCTCTGCAGTCTTAGTTCCATGGGTCTTATGTATGCAAGTAAACATTTATGACCATATTTAGGTCCAGGCAGCAAGTGGGATTTTGTGCTAGTACTTGCTGATGAATACCTCCAATAGGAATCCTTTATGTCTGAGGTATCCATGGTAACTAAGTCGAGCCCATTTCCATTGTGCAGTTAGCTGGCCATACTTTGACTCTGTGGGCTCCAGGATTCCTAATTCCTGTAACAACCCAGAGAGGTAGGTAAGCGCTTTTCAGAAAAGCAAACTTAGTAAGGGATTTGAGATTTGAAGAATACCGCGTAGCAACCAAGATGATGATTTTTGACTCACTGGTTAATTTAAGTGAGGAGTGCTCCAAAGTCAAAAATTCCATAGCTAGCAACAGAATTGTGATTATTAGGAAAATAATAGGTTTTTCTTGCACCTCTGAAATCTTCTGTGATGTTATGGACTTCATCATTGGTTGTATATTTTGTAGGTAGCTCGTGTTCACCCTGCACTTGGCAGGGTGAATCATTTGTTACCTCTAGATTTGTTACCTTAATAGCAATGTTCATTTTTTAATGGGAAATATTTGACAATATTCAATATGCTTTGAAACAATGACATTAATATTACAATATTTGTATATCCTTTTTTTCCCCTAGGATACCCTGCAAATGTGCTATGGTGTTTGCATTTAACACACATAGTAGATGTGCTTTTGTTTGCATGTGCCCTAGCCACTTGAGCACCAGCATAAAATTGTCAGCAGCCTTTATTTCTTAGCTCATTTAACTGGGATCAGAAATAGTGGGATGTATTTTATTCACTTCAGTTTTTTTGAACATTAGTAGTGTATTTTTGCTTGATTTTCTAATGGTGCACTTTTTTTTCATGCAAAGGCATTTTATTTTAAATATAGTAGTGTGTACATGTCAATTTATTTTATACTAAACATTTATAAGTAGAAATGAAAGCACTGTATATAAATGAAGTGTGAATGCACTGAAAATATTATAGCTGCTGTTTTAAAATAGTTACATTAAATTTAAATCTAAGGTAGTCTTCAGACTTCTAAAGTTTTCCTATTTGAATGGAAATACAATGTGGAATGCACCAGAGTGACATTTTTCCATGTCCTCGTTGCCAAGATGGGAAGATACTTGCACTAAGCATCAGAGTCCACATCTATTTTTCACTAATATTCACACTGTCATTATGGCTAAAATGATGGAGCATCACAGTATGAATTCTAGGGAATCACATCAGATTTACTTATAATTGATTTTTGTGCAAGGAGAGCAGGCCTCTATGTTGGAGAGAAAAAATGTTCCGAAATGTATAAGAAAGAATGAAAACCAAGAATCATCCCTGAGGAGAGCTATTTGCTCATTTAGCCCACCTTTCTCCTATCAGTGCTATCCTGCGCACCGTGCCGAATATTGAGGACGCGGTGGTGAGCACTTCAAGGCCCCTGCTGTCATGGGTCTTACATTCTAAAGGGGGACTATGAACAGTGGCCTAGTTACTCAAGAATAAAGATGACCATTTCTTGCCATGATGAGAGTTGTGGATAGAGGTGAACCATGTTCATGTAATAGCGGAGTCGGGGAGGCTGCTTTAGATGGGGCAATCTGGGTGGGCATCGTGGAGGAGGTGCCATGTGAACTTAGAGCCCCGAATGAGACAAAGCCAGCCTCACATCTGGTAGATCTGCTGGCCTGGCTGGCATTAACAGCAGATGGGGATGAGGGGAGAGGAGTTAGAAGGGGTTTGCTGAGCATTCAGCTTTATTTTTCTTATCCCTTGGATTATGAAGAATGCAATAGTCAGAATACCCAAGGATTTGTTAGAGATATTATAAGAGGCAGGAAAAAGGTGACAGGATTCACTGTCTATTCTTGTGATACCTATGTGACTGTTTGTAAGCTTTAAAATATAACAAGGGTTACCTCTCCCACCTTAGCCCACGTTTTATTTTTCAGCACAGATTTAAGAAAGCAGTCAAAGGCAGTCATTATTAAAAGTAGTCATTCTTCTTAGCGGTGCTAACTCAGAAAATAAAATCACTAGCACTTAGTTGAGATGTAGACCAATGTATCAGCACTGCTTGGCCTTATGCCCCTTGAACTCATCTGAGTCAGATTGTTCTTTCTGCTGCTGTTTTCCCTGTAAAAATGAGAGAGACTAAAAGTATGTGTGTAGGGATGGGAAAGGAGAACTCAGTTCTAGTTTTCTGGTTTCTACACACTACAGGAGCACACTGCAGAGGAGGAAAGAGAATATGTGAAAAAAGAGGTAGAATGAGGTGCAGCAGATTCCTTAGCTGTAGGTTGAATTATTAGCTCATATAACAACAACAAAATGTGGACACTGTGAATTAGGACCTGCTGTTCTTAGCTGGTGCTCATGAGGTAGTGGATGGCATGAACTGCGAAGAAGTGACTTGTCCTGTTTTGATGATAAACAGAGGTCTAGCCCCCAAGGCACTGAATTCTTTTCCAACTTCCTCCTCTGAGATCTTCCTCTGAAATCTTCTGTGATGTTATGGACTTCATCATTGGTTGTATATTTTGTAGTTTGAGAACATCTTCCTCTGTTGAGAACATCTGTGCTTTGGGAAACAAAGGTAGCGTGAAAACCTTGAGATCTTCTCAGGAAGAGGAACCTCTAGGAACTTATTTTTCTGGGGAGAGCCAGGACTCAGAACACTTGGAATGGTATCTGAGCAGGAGGAGCTGGAATTGGCTGGCCAGTGAGTGTTTATTATGCTTAAGCTACAGAGCTAATTACTGTAAGCAGACACAAAGGAAAGAGAAGACCAAAACCCTATCCTCGTGATACTGACAAATCAGTTGGCCTGAGCACACAGGAATTAACTAAAGAACACTTCTGCCAAGTTTCAGTTGTGTAAAAGGGGAGGAGATGAGTCTTGCAGGGAACACAGAGTTGAGGCATGAACAATTGGTCAGTAAGGCTGCCTGCAGGAGAGTTTTGGGTGGAGTTTTGAAGGACGTGAGGACAAGATTGGAGTTAACATACATAAAACTTGTCAACCTGAAGAAGACTGGAACCACCTGGAGGTTTAGAATGCAGTATCTCTTTCTTATATGTTCCTGAGGTCCCTTATTACTCTATAGCAGTGTTTACCAAGAGCTGGAATGAGGGACTTGGGCGCCATGTTGCTAAATCCATGAAAGACTGGCCTTCTCCTCTGCCACCGGCCACAGCTCAAAATGGAAACAAATGTCACAGGCACCTTGTAGTCCTGTCCCTTTTGTCTTCCTGTGTCCACTCACTTTCGAGCTCTTTCTCCGTCCAACATTGCTCACAAAGGAATCTCTGAGTCGGAGAAGGAACAAATATCCAGTAACCTTCTGCCGCTGGCCTCACTGAAAGGGGAGAGAACTGTGTTGAATGCGGTTGGAAATGTTAGGATCTCTTGTGACAGTTAAGTCTCAGGAGAAAACTAGTGGTTAAATTGCTCAGTTCTTTGAGTCACTTGCAGTGCAGATAAGCGCCTGACCTCTCAGTACCATGTTTCTGACTTCTTTGTTCTGCCTTCTTTTTTTTTTTTTCAAAATGCCATTTTCATTTGTTCTTAGAGTGAAGAACATGTCAAAGAGCCTCTCTAGCAGTAGGTGGTTTTACGGAGCACATGAAGAATGAAAACTAAATTATCATCCTGGAAGCAGCCCACCAGCATCAGAGAGGTGTCAGATTACTTTCCAGTCTTAGCTGTGTCAGGATGTGGAAAAGGAAAGGGAGAACTGAGGCAGTGTTGCATCAATTGGGCCCAAAGCACCCTTTACCTTGAATATGGAGGAAAATTGCAGCAAGAATTTTTTCTCTGTTTTACTCTTTCCTCCATGATTCTTATCTAATTCAGTACATCTTCAATTATAGTTTATAGAATGCTGTCCATCAGGGAAAAACCCCAGGTAGTACTGGTCTTGCATGTTCTCACCTAGCTCTTTTACCTGAATCCTCATTAGAAGCTATGGGAATGTTAGCATCATTTCCATAGATTAGTTTAAATTAATCTATATTACTCTTAATGCTATCAGCTAGGTGATTTGTGGGTTTTATTGGTTATTCTTTTTTAAAAATTTTATTGGCTATTCTTTTTTTTTTTTTTTAATTTGACCACATGGTGAGGCATGTGGGCTCTTAGTTTCCCCTTCCTGCATTGGAAGCACAGAGTCTTAACCACTGGACCACCAGGGAAGTCCCCCTTTTTTGGATATTCTTGATAAACTAATGGAATCATGGCATTTGGAAATTAAAAATTAAATCAAGAATTTGTGCCAAAACTCAAATTACAGATATTATCGTATTTTAAGTGCCAGTGCTGTCCCAAACCACCAACACATTCTGTACAAATAAGCCTAACAGATTGCCATTGATTTCCTGTTCCATATATTTTAAGAGATTGATGTTAGTAAGCTGCTTTATTGTTGTTTAGTTGCTAAGTCGTGTCTGACTTTTGTGACTCCATGGACTGTAGTCTACCAGGTTCCTCTGTCCATGAGATTTCCCAGGCAAGAGTACTGAGTACTGGAGTGGGTTGCAGTTTCCTTCTCCAGGGGATTTTCCCGACCCAGGGATCGAACCCTCATTTCCTGTACTGGCAGGCGGATTCTGTACCACTGAACCACTAGGGAAGCCCAGTAAGCTGCTGCTGCTGCTGCTACACTTCCTTAATCAGAGGCAGAAACGTTTGCAAAACACTCAGCTGATGAAATGGCACACTAAGATGAGTCTAGAAAACTGTTAACTGTTTTCTAACACCCCTGCTGAACTCAGCTCACTACCAAGTAGACTTTCATTCACTTTTGGGTAGAGTTCCCTAGGCCAGGTTAGTTTGGCTATATATATGTATTTATCAATTGAAATAGGGTACTGCTGCTATTGTCATCATGTATCTATACATGAATCAGAGCAAGGCCAGAGGAGGAACAAGCTAGATCACAGAGCAACTGAGAAAGATGACAGCAGTGGCTAGAAAATGAAATAGAATGGTTGTATTTCAGGGACCCTACCCAGCAGGTGGTAGTTATCATAGCTTTTGAAGTTCCATCTGATTACTTTGCCAACAAAGGTCCGTCTAGTCAAGGCTATGGTTTTTCCAGTGGTCATGTATGGATGTGAGAGTTGGACTATAAAGAAAGCTGAGCGCAGAAGAATTGATGCTTTTGAACTGTGGTGTTGAAGACTCTTGAGAGTCCCTTGGACTGCAAGGAGATCCAACCAGTCCATCCTAAAGGAGATCAGTCCTGGGTGTTTATTGGAAGGACTGATGTTGAAGCTAAACCTCCAATACCTTGGCCACCTGTTGCAAAGAGCTGACTCATTTGAAAAGACCCTGATGCTGGGAAAGATTGAGGGCTGGAAGAGAAGGGGACAACAGAGGATGAGATGGTTGGATGGCATCACCAACTCAATGGACATGGGTTTGGGTAAACTCTGGGAGTTGGTGGAGGCCTGGAGTGCTGTGGTTCATGGGGTAGAAGAATTGGACATGACTAAGTGACTGAACTAAACTGAACTGAACTGATAGGCTGATTGATCCTCAAGTCTAACCTGACATTGTAGTCCACACTCCTCTCTTGTTATCGGCTGACATAATTGGGGAGAACTTGAAGTTACTTTCTGTCAATGGGGTAATTCCTCAGCAATCATAGTAAAGTACCCTCCATTGCACCATTCTTCCCTATAAAATGGGCTAGAGATTCCTGTTCCATTTCTGTATTTAAGAAAGAATGATCAAACTCTTTTATTTTGAAAGGATACACACACCCCTGATGTTCATAGCAGCACTACTTACAATAACCAAGACATGGGAGCAACCTAAATGTTCATTTACAGACAAGTAGATAAAGAAGATGTGATGTATATATACAATGGGATATTACTCAGCCATTCAGCCAAAAAAAAAAAAAAAAAGAAAAAAAGCTATTTGTAGCAATATGGATGGACCTAGAGATTATCATGGGCTTCCCTGGTGGCTCAGATGGTAAAGAATCTGCCCACAATGTGGTAGACCTGGGTTTGATCCCTGAGTTGAGAAGATTCCCTGGAGAAGTGAAGTCGCTCAGTCGTGTCCAACTCTTTTCGACCCCATGAGCTGTAGCCTACCAAGCTCCTCTGTCCGTGGGATTTTCTAGGCAATAGTCCTGGAGTGGATTGCCATAAAAAAAAAAAAAAAAAAGAAAAAATGCTATTTGTAGCAATATGGATGGACCTAGAGATTATCATGGGCTTCCCTGGTGGCTCAGATGGTAAAGAATCTGCCCACAATGTGGTAGACCTGGGTTTGATCCCTGAGTTGAGAAGATTCCCTGGAGAAGTGAAGTCGCTCAGTCGTGTCCAACTCTTTTCGACCCCATGAGCTGTAGCCTACCAAGCTCCTCTGTCCGTGGGATTTTCTAGGCAATAGTCCTGGAGTGGATTGCCATTTCCTTCTCCAGGGGATCTTCCCAACCCAGGGATTGAACCCTGGTCTCCTGCATTGTAGACAGACGCTTTACCGTCTGAGCCACCAGGGAAAGGCTACCCACGCCAGTATTCTTGCCTGGATAATCTTATGGACAGAGCCTGGCAGGCTACAAGTCCATGAGGGTCACGAGGAGTCGGACACAACTGAGCAACTTTCACTAGAGATTATCATATGAAGTGAAGTAAGTCAGAGAAGGAAAGACAAATACCATCTGATATCACTTATATGTAGAATCTAAAATATGATACAAATGAACTTGTTTACAAAATAGGAACAGACTCATAGACATAACAACATACTTATGGTTACCAAAGAGGGAAGGGATCAGAGTGGGATAAATTAGGTGTTTGGGATTAGCAGATACAAGCTACTATATATAAAACAGATAAACAACAAGGCCCTACTGTATAGCACAGGGAACTATATTCAATATCCTGTAATACACCATAATGAAATAGAACATGGAAATGAATTTTCATGTATATGGATATATATGAAATACATTCATTATTTTATATATGCATATATATCATATATATATATATATAAAATTCTGCTATATACCAGAAACTAACAACTTTGTAAATCAACTATACTTCAATTTAAAAACAAGAATGGTCAAGAAATACAGTTCACATTTCATTCTGGTATATACTATTTGAGCATCTTTTCTCATTGTAAGTAATATAAATAGGGCATCTAAACATAGTCCCACTTAATATTCATAATCAATACTTATTAAATGACTCCCAAATATCAGGTTATGTTCTAGAAGCCTCAGAGTAAACCTTCAAAGGGTACCTTATTGACATAATTTTATAAATGAAACTGAGTTTCAGAAAATTGAAGTAATTTGCACAAATACACAGTTCAGTTCTGTCTTTCAGTTGTGTCCAACTCTTTGCAGCCCATGGACTGCAGCACGCCAGGCTTCCCTGGCCTTCACCAACTTCTGGAGCTTGCAAAAACTCATGTCCATTGAGTCAGTGATGCCATCCAACCATCTCATCCTCTGTCGTCCCCTTCTCCTCCTGCCTTGAATCTTTCCCAGCATCGGAGTCTTTTCTAAGGAGTCAGCTCTTCACGTCAGGTGGCCAAAGTATTGGAGTTTCAGCTTCACCATCAGTCCTTCCAATGAATATTCATACTGATTTCCTTTAGGATGGACTGATTGGATCTCCTGGCAGTCCAAGGGAGTCTCAAGAGTCTTCTCTAACATCACAGTTTAAAAGCATCTATTCTTTGGCTATCAGCTTTATTTAAGGTCCAACTCTCACATCCATACATGACTACTAGAAAAACCATAGCTTTAACTAGACAGACCTTTGTCGGCAAAGTAATATCTTTGCTTTTTAATATGCTGGTTGGAGAAGGAAGTGGCAACCCACTCCAGTACTCTTGCCTAGAAAATCCCATGGACAGAGAACACTGGTAGGCTATAGTCCATGGTGTTACAAAGAGCTGGACACAACTGAGTGACTTCACTTTATTTACTTTACTTTACTTTTTAGGTTGGTCATAGCTTTTCTTGTAAGGAGCAAGCATCTTTGAATTGCATGGCTGCAGTCACCATCTGCAGTGATTTTGGAGCCCAGAAAAATAAAGTCTGTCACTGTTTCTATCGTTTCCCCATCTATTTGCCATGAAGTGATGGTACCAGAGACCATGATCTTGATTTTTTGAATGTTGAATTTTTAAGCCAGCTTTTTCACTCTTCTCTTTCATGTTCATCAAGAGGCTCTTTAGTTCCTCTTCACTTTCTGACACAAGGGTGGTGTCATCTGCATATCTGAGGTTATTGATGTTTCTCCCAGCAATCTTGATTTCAGCTTGTACTTCATCCCGCCTGACATTTTGCATGATGTACTCTGCATATAATGGAGAAGGAAATGGCAGCCCACTTCAGTATTCTTGCTTAGAGAATTCCATGGATAGAGGAGCCTGGTGGGCTACAATCCATGGGGTCACAAAGAGTTGGACAACACTGACTAACACTACAGTCTGCATATAAATTACATAAGCAGGGTGACAATATATAGCCTTGACGTACTCCTTTCCTGATTTGGAACCAGTCCGTTGTTCCATGTCCTGTTCTAAGTGTTGCTTCTTGACCTGCATACAGGTTTCTCAGGAGGCAGGTAAGGTGATCTGGTATTCCCATCTCTTTAAGAACTGCCCACAGTTTGTTGTGATCCACACAGTCAAAGGCTTTGGCATAGTCAATAAAGCAGAAGTAGATATTTTTCTGGAATTCTCTTCCTTTTTCTGTGATACAATGGATGTTGGCAAAAGTTCAGTTCACTCGCTCAGTCGTGTCCGACTCTTTGTGACCCCATGAATCGAAGCACGCCAAGCCTCCCTGTCCATCACCAACTCCCGGAGTTCACTCAGACTCACATCCATTGAGTCAGTGATGCCATCCAGCCATCTCATCCTCTTTCGTCCCCTTCTCCTCCTACTCCCAATCCCTCCCAGCATCAGAGTTTTTTCCAATGAGTCAACTCTTCCCATGAGGTGGCCAAAATACTAGAGTTTCAGCTTCAGCATCATTCCTTCCAAAGAAATCCCAGGGCTGATCTCCTTCAGAATGGACTGGTTGGATCCCCTTGCAGTCCAAGGGACTCTCAAGAGTCTTCTCCAACACCACAGTGCAAAAGCATCAATTCTTCTGTGCTCAGCTTTCTTTATAGTCCAACTCTCACATCCATACATGACCACTGGAGAAACCATAGCCTTGACTAGACGGACCTTTGTTGGCAAAGTAACAAAATAAGTCTTGAGTCCAGGTCTATCATACTCACAGACCCATGATTTTTCAACAATATGTTGCCAATCCAATTAGAAAAATATGAAAATCTTATACTTTTCAGTCTTTCTTGTACTTGGCTTTCAGATTTAAAGTATTGGTTATGCTTTGCAAAAATGTGGTGCTCAATATTCCAATTAGATTTAATAAACATTTATTGAGCACTTAATAGGTTCATAAGTAAATAAAATATGGTTCTTAGCATTAAGAACTTAAAATCTAAGGGTAGATATGCATACATGTAAAACTTCTATTTGTAACTCCAGTTATGAGCCAGGAGCTATGTTAGGTGCATTATAAACATTATCTTGCTTTACTATTATATCTTTCTAAGAGTCTTATAAAGTAGGTATTTTGTAAATATTTTTGCCAAGATGTAAATCATAAACAAAGATCAATTAGGCCTGTATTCCAACTAGGTAAAATAAGGAAAGTTTTATCAAAAAGATAAATGGCACTTCAAGCTGAGCCCTAAAGAGTATATGAGATTTTAATAGGATGGCCGGAAGATGAGGTTTTTGGAGAAAGCCTTCCATGCTATGTGAAAAGAAGGAACAAATCAATGAGGGCAGGAAAGTGTGGGGCGTGTTCAGGTGAGAACAGATGGTTTGTATGGGATAGTATAAATTAGGGCCATAGTGTGGGAAGGAAGTGATAATATAGGTCAGGAAGACCATGCCCTGCATGCCCATGGAGATCAGGCATCATAGGTAATGGGAAGCTATTAAAGACTTGGGCATAAGAGAATGATACATCTGATTTGATTCAGAAAAAAAGTCAGTCAAGCCTATATCAATAACCATAGATTGTCTCATGACCAATGCATAAAAATTACTTGCTACAATCATTTTCTTTAAAACATCATTTTTAAAAAGAGGTTTTTAAAATACAGGTAATTAACATTTTATAAGGGCTTCCCTAGTGGATCAGATGGAAAAGAATCTACCTGCAATGCAGGAGACCTGGTTTGATCCCTGAGTTGGGAAGATCCCTTGGAGGAGGGCATGACAACCCACTCCAGTGTTCTTGCCTGGAGAATCCCCGTGGACAGAGGAGCCTGGCAGGCTACAGTCCATGGGATCCCAAAAAGTCGGACATGACTGAACAACTAAGCACACACACAGCATTTTATAAGATGA